>VOMN01085921.1:0-23987 GCA_014899125.1 Orchestia grillus
CTTAACAGCTCCCAGTGGGCCATCCCCCACCGTTCCCTGGTGGAGTACATGTTCTGGGGGGGCCGGTCTCGGGCACTCCGCCGGTACCACTTCTACTTGAGCACCACTGTCGTCCCGGACGAGACCTTCACAGCCACTGTCGTCAGGCAGTCTCCGTTCAGGTGAGAATTGATTGCCTCGGTCCCTCGTTACACGAGTGAAGGCAGATCTAATATTGCGTCCAATGAAATACATTCGTACGTCCTAAATTGGGAGTGGCCAAACTAGGGCGCTGACGGCCAAGCTGCACTCCAGAGGGACACCTGAAGTTGCTGGTCTTCTTTAACGTGATGCCCAGGTCTCCGGCTATCAGAGGTCCTGCCTTCTTTACGCGTCTCAACTACTTGAGAAAAGTTTGTTGCTTCCTGGCATTCATTTGGAATGTGTAGACCTAATGGTAGGGCAGGGAAATTGATACGCTCTAAATTTGATCGAGGTATAGATATATTTTATCATTCTGAACAAATTTTTCGGTTATCGTTTGTCCCCCTAAACCGCTATCGCTCACCTCAGGTTGGGGAACGTTGTTCTGTTACTCCAAAAGGATCCCCCCAATACCTGCTCAGGCAGTATGCTGGTCGTGAGAGCTGTGCATTTTTATGGGGGGCAAATGTTCTCGTGAGTCGTTTTGATGTTATGTAAAAGATTGCGTACAACTTCGTATTAACGGACATCGGATGCAAAGGACATCGCATATTGACGGACATCGGATGCAACGGACATCGCATATTGACGGACATCGGATGTAGCGGACATCGCATATTGACGGACATCGGATGTAACGGACATCGCATATTGACGGACATCGGTTGTAACGGACATCGCATATTGACGGACATCGCATATTGACGGACATCGGATGTGACGGACATCGGATGTAACGGACATCGCATATTGACGGACATCGGATCCAACGGACATCGCATATTGACAGACATCGGATGAAAAGGACAAAAGCTGTTGGTCTAAATACATATCCCGTTCGCCAGAATGTCCGGAACGAAAATGCGGAATAGTCACGTGCGGAATATTCGCTAGAACGGTTTATCTCTACCTCCTACTGGTCCGTTAGTGAGAGGCCTTGTGTTATCTCTACCTCCTACTGGTCCATTAGTGCGAGACTTCATATTTCTTGTGTTGTATTTATGACACAGTTGCAAAGAGGAAGGCATTACATAAACGTCTCAAACTTGAAAAAAAAGCAGGACATAAAAGAGAAAGTTTACGTAGCTTAATGTTTGACATCACATTTTACGAACTAAAACCCGGCTTTTATTAAGACGACATGATTAGACACACAAGAACCTTTATTTTTACCTGATTGTGAAACTGTTAAGCAAATATTTTCATTCTTCTTTGAAGATTCCTCAAGAGGCCTCACGAATTCAGGTTACTTTTCGCTCACAAAACCAGAGCTCCGTAAACAGCTCGACTTTCAGGCCGTTTTTTNGGACTCGGTGGGCGTTCTCTTTCCAGTCTACCTTGAAATTAAACTGCGCTGCAGCGGCAGCCATTTCACCAAAAAATATTGAAGATGAAAAATAACAATCGAGAAATGTCGGCTAACTGACGCTAACTAATAAGGTGTGATGCAAAACATGTTAGGTAGAAATCTTGATTGAAAATGATGGCTAAAAACCGTTGATTTAAATGCACCATTAATTAGAAGCCGTTGATTTCAAAATATCTTTCAAAAAAACAATCGTACATAGCCTTGGTTAAAAGATATTTGACCCGAACAACCTTGAATAAAAAAGTCAACCAAAAAAAAATTGCTCAAAAAAAAGGAATCGACCTTAAAACGTTGATTAAAGAATCTCTACCTCGGACTCCTTACGAAAAGAGCAGACCAAACCAACCGGCCAAAATGTGTAGCCTTCTTCCCCTTCAAAAGTCTTTCAAGCCTCACGTCTTCGGGGAATTAAAAAAGGGGTAAGAAGCCCCTATTTTTCAAGGATGCGCCCCACAGGCTTTCTGTGCATGTGTCGGTCTTAAAACAACGAAAAGAGGGAGGAGAAGCGCGACCCTAATCTCGTTGGGAGCTTTTAATTCGCTTCAAGAATGGATGGCAGTGTCTTTTGTGCTCAGGTGGGGCAATCTGCTCTGTGTTCCGGCCGTTTGTGTTTAGGTCGAGCGTGTGAAATCGAGTAAAATGGCCGAGTTTTGCGTTGAAGATGTACTGAAACTGAGCGCAAATGGCAGCGGCCATTCAAGTCGCTGAGTTTGAGGGGAACTTTGATCGCCGACTTATGGTGAACAGTCATGTGTATGGTGAACAGTCATGTGTATGGTGAGCATTCGTGGGCTTACGTCTGGTGAACAGTCATGTGTTCGTGTATGGTGAACAGTCATATTTACATTCATGTGTTTATAGTGTGTATGGTGGACTCTTGAAGCATTCTGGATATTTCTATTAATGTGGGGTTATTGAGAACATTAATGTGCTTATGGTTGGTCACTGTAGTGGACTCCTACTGTGACAGTGTACTGGATAGTGTTTATGGTCAGTGTATTGGAGAATGTTTATGGTCAGTGTATTGGAGAATGTTTATGGTCAGTGTATTGGAGAATGTTTATGGTCAGTGTATTGGAGAATGTTTATGGTCAGTGTACTGGAGAATGTTTATGGTCAGTGTACTGGAGAATGTTTATGGTCAGTGTACTGGAGAGTGTTTATGGTCAGTGTACTGGAGAGTGTTCGTGGTCAGTGTATTTTCATTGCTCCTAGGTATCCTACGGACCTGTGTGTATGACACACTCGGTTTCAAGAAACTTTCCTTGGAGGAACGATCTCTCTAATAAGAACATGGGAAAGAAATCTTAAGTAATAACCGAATGCTGAAGGTGTGTTTTGGAGCTACAAAGTCTACGGGAATTGCTATCCCCATTAGCAGCGTCTTTGTGGTCAGACCTGAGCCGACTCGGGGACGTGTTTCCTGCTACTTGACGTTCGAGGAGTAGCTGCCCAGACTATGTACAGTGCGGGAGGAAATGTTACTGAACGAAAATGTATTCTATAATGTGTTCCTCAAATGAATTAGATTCCTTAGGTCGTAGTTTTCGAAGAAATGTTGCCCAAGAGTGGTGGTACAAAAAAATTATCTCGGTGATGTTTAAAGTTTATGTTTGAAAATTACCAGTGGAAAATTATGGCCAGGTTGAATTAACCCCTTCCAAGCGGAAGAATGCTATGTCAATAGCATTATATAATCTATACCGCGCTTACATTTGGCTTTTATATCTGAGGTGCCGATGAAACGTAGCAAAAAATAACAGAGACTAAATTATGGCCTGGGCAGCCAAATCGACCCTGAACTTACCATAAGTCAAAGAAGAATTCTCAACTTATCAAAAAATTGACATTTTTCGCTATTAAACATTTTTCGGAAAATACTGGAGAATTGCAAGTCCTACATAAGACAGAGCAAGATCAAACACATTAAGTAATGTTTAGTGGACAAAAATGATTTCGAAAATATTAAATTAACAATTGAAAGAAAAATACAGGGTGGCAAATAAGTATTAGTTACAAAGTTTTGAAATATTCAAGTGACTCTAGTCAGCACCACCAGCATTTTAAAAATGAACGAAGTTTTTTTTTCTTCTTTTATTATTTTCTTTTATTTTATTTTTTCTTCTTTCATTTTTTTCTTCTTTTATTAGTTTCTTTCATTATTTTCTTGTATTCTACGTAGTCTGGAAGGGTACATTGCCCGGTTAGGTTTTCCGTGAGGTAACAGACTCTGCCCAAGTAACAAGTCTCAGAATTCTCACGATGCCAAAATCAAGGAACACAGTATTCAAGTGAGGGCATCATTCTAAAGGAACACAAGGCTGGCACCGGCTACAGGAAACTTTTAGGAAATTCTCTATTCCTATTAGCACTGTACAGGCCATAATGAATAAATAGAAATCTGAAGGGATTGTGGTCAATAAAGCAAGATCGTGTGCTCTATTCAAGCTAGTGGAATAAATTCAAACTGATGGAACAAGTCCTAGCTAACAGAGTAAATCCTAACCAATGGAATAAATCGTAACCAATAGAATAATTGCTAACCAATAGAATGAATTCTAGCCATTGGTATGAATCCTAGCTAATGGAATAGATTTGAATAGACTAAAATGAACTAGAATAAATTCAATTAAAATAAAATGACATAAATTTAAATAAAATAATATGGAATAAATTTGAATAAAATAAAAGAAATAAACGATGACTGTAGAGCGGTTGTTTTCTGGAACCGATCTAGCGCTCCATGCGGTAGACGACTGTATCTTTCGTACGCCTTTCACTGCCCCCCCCCCCCCNCAGGTTACCGTACGTATAGACCTACTGAGAATCGTCGTTAGCATCAGCAGTTGTAAGTTTTGAACAAGATTTTTGAACAGGATTTTTGAACAAGATTTTTGAGCAGGATTTTTGAGCAGGATTTTGTACAGAATGTTCAGTGACTTCGTTACTCTGTTGCTTTCACTATATATGAACGGTAGGTCCATAAATGCTAGCAGAGTGTCGTTAATTAACAAATCCCGCTTCATGGCTGTGATGTCTGTGTTGCCGTCGCGCAGTTCGCGCCGTTGCCCTACGGAGGTCCTGCCTGGCGCCGGCCTGCCGACCCTGCTAGTCAGTCGGGATTAATCGTGCGCTAATTTTATTTTTATTTTCCCAGGTTAATTTGCTCACTTCCAGCCATGTTTCCATTCTACAAACTGCGTCTCCTCATTGTCAAGCGTCTTCAGTCTTTCTGACCCGTATTTGTTCTCTCTACTGGATTTCCTTACGCCAATCGCGTTTCTTCATTTTCGACCACATTTAGTCTCTTCCAACCTTGTTTCTTTTTTTTAAACAGCTTTTACTCCCGCCTAACCTCATTTTCTCACTTCCAAGTGTATTCCCTCACTCCCAAATGTATTTGCTTTTAATTCGTGCTGTGCACTCCCTACCTTATTTTCTCATTCCGTCGTATTTTACGTCAACCGTGACTCAGCATCGTACCCTCCTAACCATGATTCTTCTCTTTTAACAACATTTCTTTATTTCCAACAACGTCTTTCCAGTTTGTATCGTATTTTCTAACATGATACAGCATTTTTTTTCCTTAGGAAAAATTCTTCCAAATTCGTCTTTCCCGAACCAGAAACTCGACTCTGAGCGTGAGTCTGCACTGGCTGACACATTTCCAGAAGCAGACAGCCCTCAACCTCTGCAGACACACCCAGGACACGGATTTCTGTGGTCAGGTGAGGGCTAATGCACTTGAAAATGGGGTCTAGTTGACTCACTCTTTGAGTTTTCATTTGTCCCAAAATTGATTCACCTTTGTGAGTCGCCTCGACCCAATTTTCTTACAGTGGGTCAAGTTGGTTCACTTCATGTCGTCTGGTGCGACCGTGATAGTCTCCGGTAATAGAAATGAACATTTCGAACAAAACTCAGAACTGTGCGTCGGCACGACCCAAAGATGTTTTTCAGTGTTGCGTGCTAGTCTCGAGAACTGGACGAACTGGATTATGAGCCTTAGAGACTTAGACCCGTAAAGAAAGACTAATTTTTATTCATTGATAACCCTGAATTCATTGACGTGTTCCCTACGGATGAATGATTATATCTAATGTTCCATAAAGGCCACCTGATTTTAATTTGGTGATATTCTCGTGCTTTGAGGTTAGAAATGCTTTTTTCATAGTTGCTCTTTGTCTTTACTCGAGTTAATAGTATACATTTATTTTAACGACTTAAATGAGTTTTTTGTAACCGCGAATAAAATGAGTGATGGTGCACAAGGCAGATCATTACGGTTGGTTGGTACAGCAGCAGCCCAATACGAGTACGTTGGCAACGCGCTAAGATTTGCAGTATTTGGGGAATGACGCGCTGTTGGGCTACCTCAGCAATAGATGGGATTTATGGACCTCTGTTTATAGGACCCACCATTTCAATTTTCAAACCTTCTTCGGTATTTTTCTTCGTCTTTTCTTCCTCTTTATTCTCAACTTGCTGTTCTATATGCAGGGGATCCCGTGTGGAAAAAACCTTGCGCGTAGATTCCACGTTTCGAGCAGTCTATGCTGAATGGTCCCTTCTTTTCACTCCCTGAGATCGCATTCCGAGCTGCTGGAGAGCTGCAAACTAACTAGTAATCTAATCCAATTGTCAGTGGGGCGAACACGTGAGGGCTCGCAGGCTTTGGGAGTAAAAGCGTACTAAATAACAAAATTGAATATCACTTACGCATCATTCGTGTTGCGCTTGCAGTCAAATTTAACGTCTATTAAAAAAACGCGCATTCTGCGAATAAGAGTCAGGAAAAAACCAGGAATTGGAACTTTAAAAAGTCAAGTTTTATTCATCGACTCGTTGCCACGTAGCCAAATAGAGGGACGGTCCATCAGTGCTGCTCTCCGACGAAATTTAGCCGCAAAAAGTTTTCGAAATCGAATCAATAATTTGTGCAGCGCCGACAATTGTTGTTTCGAGAGTGCGAGTTCCATCGACGAGCCGCCAGTCAGCCTGGACTTCAATAGTAAATGGACGACAGTAAATTGAGAAATTATCTAAAGCTGTCGACAAAGTCTGGACTTTTGCTCCAAATTTTTACAGCGCGGGGCAAAATGGCCGGACATGTTTGTTGTTTAACAGCGGCAAAATTATGCGCGTAGAAAACGGAAAAGAATATTTTCGACCTGAAGCGAAACACAAACGGAGTCGGGTTTAGATGTAAGAACATTTCTAAAGTGAAATACTTCTCATTCTTTATTTTATTTCGCTTTCATGAGACCCACAAACACACTAACGTGTCAGCCCTTTCTGCCGCACCCTACATTTTCAGGCCCAGGTCGCCGCGGAGGCAAACCTTCCAATCGAGTACAGAAAATAAAAAATAAAGAAGTGACCTAATCTTCCTGTCTCAGGGGTCCTAATTTCTGCAGTCATTTCTCATGCCCGGTAAAAATTCAATTTTCATAAGAAATTCTGGGGCAACATCTTCCGAGCAATGTAATGCAGATGTACATGGAGTACTTACTAAAGTATTCATGTACTAGTGATTTGATTAGCTGTGCCCTTACTAGTTATTGAAATTTTTGTGAACTAAATGGAAAAGTGAAAGTACCGGCAAGACGTGCACGTACCTGTAAGACGTGCACGTACCAGCAAGACGTGCACGTACCAGCAAGACGTACACGTACCAGCAAGACGTGCACGTACCAGCAAGACGTGCACGTACCTGCAAGACGTGCACGTACCAGCAAGACGTGCACCTACCAGCAAGACGTGCACGTACCAACAAGACGTGCACGTACCTGCAAGACGTAACCACACCCACACCCACAGGGCCCCAGCACCATCAGGATGGCGGACTGGCCCCACATCACCGAGGCCTCCCACCGCTACTTCTTCGCCCGCAAGTTCCCTTCAGCAGCTGCTGACGATGGCGTGAGGGGGAAGGTGGCTCGGCACATGACGGGGGGCTACTACGAGGGCCTCCTGAGGCACGTCAGTCAGAGGACGGTCAGACAGATGGTCCGCATGTCGCTGGTCCAGCTGGGGGAGCGCGGCCTGCTGGGGGGGAGCTGGGCCTGGGACGGGGCAGCGCGGTGCAAGTTGCGGGTGTGTTGAGTTTGTTGTTTTGTGTTGCGTGTGTTGTGTGTCGTGTTGAGTGTGTTGTGTTGAGTGTGTCGTGTTGAGTGTGTCGTGTTGAGTGTGTCGTGTTGAGTCTGTTTTGTGTTGTGTTTTGTGTGGTGTTGAGTGTGTTGTGTTGTTTAGTGTTGTGTTTCGAGTTGTTTTGTGTTGAGTGTGTTGTGCTTCGTGTAATGTTGTGTTGAGTTTTGTGTTGTGTTTTTTTGTGTTATGTTGTGTTGGGAGTCTTGTTTTGTATTGTGTAGGGCGTGTTGTAGCGGTGTACAAAGCCTCACTTAATATAGTTTGAATAACTGCATTCACGCTGATGGCTGAGTACATTCAAGCTGATGACTGAACACATTCAGGCTGATGACTAAAAGCACATTCAGACCAATTTCAGCACATTCAGAGCCACTACAGGGCGGCTCTCGCCCTTTATTCATTATTATCTCCATATCGACGTGTACGAAGCCGTTAGGCATACGCTGTTGATTCGCTAGCACTGAAAAATTTCCTCGCATGCCTCAGACAACATCCCAGAATTGAAGGCTCTTTAATTGGAGCTGCTCCTCGTAGGCTGAACGCCTCAACTGAACCTTGCAGTTTCGCCCAATCCTAAACGCTTGAGACGTTTACATGAATGTCACAGTCCCTTCAGAGTGCAACAGACGAAAGTTCATTTCGAAAGAGTTCATGCATGCACTGTACAATAGATCGATTTTTAAACATCATCATTACTGAGAGGACGCGTGAGTCCAGTCGGAAATATGCTTCTTTCTTCAAAGGAAGCACTTTGTCATTCCTTGAAAAACCCGCCGCCACACGCCGGGAATAGAACCTGTGTCCACATCACTTGAAGGAGAGCGCGCTGCCCACTGCGCCAAGGAGCCCCCCTCTGCAAGTTGTGGTTTGAACTTGGAATAAAATGAGTAATGATATTAATAATTCCATTTGAAGATAATAAACCAATGATTAGGATTTAGCAACTTGACGAGAAATAATTCTATTTGTATGATTTTTACAGGAAAAATAATTTGATAAGAAGCGTATTATTCTTTTACTTCAGTTCGTGCCCTTACTGGAGTCCCCAAGCCCTTGCTGCGATCTGGCGCACCAGTTCGGCTACAAGTTGGTCCAGCATTTCGCCGCCATCTTGGATTTTGTCGTTTTGGATAACGAGGTAAGAAGATGTTAAAAAAATGAACCCTTTCTCAACGCGCGCATCGGTTTGCTTTGAAATTGTTCCCTGTAGAAGATGTGCCTTGAAACAAAGACAATGTTCCGAACATTACCATGCCCCTCATGTAGGAATGCGTACACTTAAATTGCTCTATGACGGAGGTCAAATTTGAGCACGGTGAAACTTTCGTGTTTTGACTTTAAATCTGCTTTCATCCTTTTTTGCTCTCTCTTTCTATGCTGTAATCCTTTCCTGCCTCCCTTTCCTGCCTCCTTTTCCTGCCTTCATCCTGCTTTCATCCTTTTTTGCTTTCTCTTCCTTTGCTTTCATCCATTTCTGCTCTCGTTATCCTACTTTGATCCTTTCATCCTTTAGTTTTCATCCTGCTTTGATCTTTTTACTGATCCTTTTGCTTTAGTCCTTTTTGATTTCATCCTTTTGTTTTCATCCTTTTTGATTTCATCCTTTTTGATTTCTTCCTTTTTGATTTCTTCCTTTTTGATTTCTTCCTTTTTGATTTCATCCTTTTGATTTCATCCTTTTGATTTCATCCTTTTCATTTTATCCTTTTCATTTCATCCTTTTCATTTCATCCTTTTCATTTCATCCTGTTGGTTTCATCAGTTTGCTTTCATCTTTTTGCTGTCGTCCTTTTGATTTCATCTATTCCCCTTCTATCATGCTCTTTGCTCTCTCCCTTTCTATACTAGGATTAATGGTACTCAGTCATTTTAATAATTCAAGTGCGAGGGTTCTCTGTAACCGCGAATAAAATGAGTGTTGGCGCACAGACAGACCGCCACACAGCGCTGGCTGGTGGGAGCACAGGTGACCCAAAAGAATGGGGGCCTGTTACTCAATTGTTGAAAAATGTCGGGAGTAGAGCTTGTTAAAGTACGAATTGTTCTTCGCGGACATCAGTGAATGAATGTTTCTTCTTTGTAGATTGTCAATAACTGTGAGGAAGTGAGCTTTTACAATGAGTGAACGGGCTTTTCCCACTTTTGACGTCTAGTGCTTCTTGACCGGCAGATTTGTACCTCCATTAAGAAATAAAAACCTTTAGTCTTTCCCGCATAGATGGCTAAATTGGTCCGAGCGAACTAATTAGTAAAGTTTTCATATACCACACACCTAAAATGAAAAAATGAATCAGCAGCGGAACGAAAACATTAATAAAAAACGTTTCGGAGCCCACGGATCTGATCATCAGCGGTGAGAACTGAGTTAAATTAACACCAAAATTTACGCAGCAGGAATTTATCAATTCATTCCGCAATTTGCTTCAAGTTTCTGTTTCGAAAATTAGAATAAGGTTTTTAAATTTGATGCTATTTTTCTGTACCGGAGGTGCCACTCATGTATTTTGAAACGCATGTCCCAGTTTACGTTCGTTCTCCTGTCCAATTTGTGTGGCCAGTAGAACGACCAGTAGAACGACCAGTAGAACGACCAGTAGAACGNACGACCAGTAGAACGCCCAGTGACGGGACCGGGCCAAGTAGCCCCTGCTCGACCCCCCCCCAGCACGGGGGGAGGAAGACCCGGGCGCTAAGATAGCTTGTTATTCGAGGCATTTAAAGTGCCTCTCACGGCCGCTGTTCCGACTAATGTGCCTCAAAAGGACCTACTGCGATGACGACTTCCGGATGAAGGACTAATCTGAATTTTTCTCGCTTAAAGCGCCGCTTTCCTGTGAAATTCTAATGACGCCTGCGGCGGTGTGCCGTTCGCGGCTCATGCCCCTCGCTAGAGTGGCTACAATTCCAGTTTTTTATAAATTGTTATGCGACCTGTCGGCCATAGACAGAACCATCGTAGGGAATTAAGGATATTTTGTCCTGAACGCCGAAGCGATGGTAATGCCAGGCTCTATTTCAAGAGCCGCTTTGGTGCATTTCTGCTGCTGCCTATCGTATACACCCCGTTATCCCAGTTTAATCTATCGTGGATAAAACATGTTTGATTGTAATTCGCTTTCGCTGTCGCTTAGTCTGTATTTCAGTACAATGACGACGATAAAAATGGCAGTTCAGTGAGTGAGTGAAGATATTTTTACTGAGGTTTGAGAATAGTTTTGTTTGGAATTCTGCAGCCCTCGTTTTTAGAACATCAGCTCTACTCCTGTTCGTTTTCCAGTCTTATAGCAAAAGCAATTTACGTTCCCATCCTCAAGCTAATACTTAACTCTTCAACGTCTAAATTATTTTTTTAGTAAGACTGCTGGTAATTGTGATACGTTCGAAATGGTAGCAGCAGTCTTTTGTTCAGGGTGTGAGGGCGGTTTGAGGACATATCATTTTCAGTTCCTAACACATCCGAATAAATTGTAATATAATGTTCTATTTCAAATAGCTCATTTAAATTAAGATGTTAGCCCAAGAAATGAGCCCGAGGTGATGCAAACCAAATCATCGGCTACTGTGACTGTTCAAGGGTAGTGAGGGGAATGTCATGCCACCTTATATTTTTCCACGGCTCTTGAGGTTAATGCTGCTGGATACATTGTTGTTCTAAAAACGGGTGTTAGACCCAGGATAGATAAAGTATCAGATGGAAGACCATACATTTTGATGATGGTAAGCCAAGATTAGTCATCAGAGAAGTTTCATGAGCATGTGACCCCCAATATGTGGGCCCCAAACTCGCCAGATTTTAATCCCATGGATTATTACGCGGAAACCATTATTGAAAGGGAGATTAACCGACATCCTCGTCGTACCATAGCTTCACTGAAGGCCGCCAATTTGAAGGCGATGTCCCAAATGAATTAGGGACACTCATTTTCAACTAGCCAACGGTTTCGGGCCTATATATATGCAGTCATTGAAGCTAAAGGTAGCTTCATAAAATAGTTGATATCAGAGTATTATCAATAATATTTACACAGCTTGATTTAACTAAATGCATTTTTTGCTGAAATGTCACTTATTTAACGAACTAAAAGTGTCTTGAAATTGCCGTAACACCTTGTACATTTGCAAACAGACTGCAGCCAGCTTCGTACGACGCTCTAGCAACAGCCTTTTGGAAATTGTCGAAAATCAAACCATTCCTCATTTTTTGGTTGGAATTCCATTTTCATTTTTTCAATTGTCGTTCCTTCCATCCATCTTCTCATTTGCGAGTAGAAATTCGAAGTTCCTACATGAATTTGTGAGCGAATTCCGCTCCTCATTTTTGTAATGAAGCTCTCCAGTTGATGAGGTGCAGTCAGACTGAAGAAAATCGAGGAAATCGTGGCGGAGTTCGGAAGTTCGTTCAGAGTTTCGATGTGTTTTTATCACACCAAATCTTTCCTCGACGCGCGTTTCAGTCGAGTGTACGAGAAGCGGTCAAAAAGTTCTCGGACAAATGACCTAAAGAGCTTAAGTTTTAGGAGGACATCTTTATTTTGCTGCAGAATATTCGTTATTGTATGTGTAACTTTGTGTCCTGTGTTTCCATTCGTAAATTCCATTTTCGTAGAATTACCGAGGTAAAACATTGCACACCTGGAAACTTCTGGAGTTTTCTGTGAACTTTTCGGCTACAGCGCCCACTGTACTCCGTTGACGTAAGATGGGCGCTGTCGTGAGTGAAGGGTTGAAGAGACAAAAATAATGTTCCATCCTGGCAAGCACCTAGATTAATTTGAGCTAATTGGAACGATTGAAGAGACAGAAATAATATTCCATCTTGGGAAGCCCCTAGACTAATTTAGCCAAGCTGAATTGAATGGCACTGATGTAATACGAAGGGATAAAAGTTATAGCAACTTTTCTGTTAAAGCGACCTCATCTAAAGGCTTCTCCAGCACCTTAATATAACAAGGGAGCTGCGAAGCTTGGACGGACTACCGTCGAGTTTATCTTAATTACCTGTCTAGCATACCAAGCGCTTCGCGTACATCAAGGCAACAAAGGCTGCTGGAAGCGACTCCTGGGCAGGCACTCAAGGTGACGAAAATGACCTCGACTGTTGAAAAATTAATTTGACCCCTCCCCGCCCGTGGTGGTGTCGAGCTCCGTCATCAACGCGTTTTTTCAGTCCTTTAAAATTCATTGGTGTTCTCAGTTGAACCCATTTCGGTGTTCTCAGTCGAACCCATTTCGGTGTTCTTAGTTGAACCCATTTCGGTGTTCTCAGAAGATTTTGGGTAGGATTGAGGTCCAGGGATTGGAGTGGCCTCGGTAGGACATTGATTTTATTTTTCATGAGCCGTTCGGATCTTAATTTTGCCGTGTGTTTTAAGGTCGTTATCTTGCTGGAACTTTCGTTTACGTTTTGGGGATAAACGTTTCGTACTTGGAACGAAACTTCTCCAATATTTGACACTACACAGCCTCGTCCCTCTCTCCATCAATGATAGGATGTGCTTTATAGCCATGTGTCATAAAACAACCCTAAATTATAATTATTATACTGCCATCCACGTGCTGCACAGTTGGGGTGGTACCATGCCTCTCGTAACACCATAATTCCTCGTGTCCCCCGCACGTAAAAACTGGAGTTACGACCAAGCTATTCAATCTTAGTTTCGTCAGTCCCAATAACCTTCTCCCAAAAGGCATGTCATTTTTCTAAATGTTCTTTTACCACGCTTAGACGACTTGCAATACTTTTTGGGGAAGCATGCGAGGTTTACGGGGTGCGAAGTATTTGATCTCATTGTTGTGAAGCTCTTTATTGATGGCTCTTTCCCTCACTTCTTTCTCTCACTTCCGTCCCGGAGGCTTCGGGGACAGTTTTTAATTCTCCGCGAGTTATCATGAGCTTACTTTTAATCTTCCACGTCAAGAGTCTGCGAGCAAAATGAATCTTCCGTCGAGCATTTGGCATTCGTACGTAATCAGTTCAGTCATATTCCCTAAACTTGGGAACACCTAAGCCATCGGTAGAGTATGACACATTAATCTACGCAAAAAGCTTTCTCTACGGCATTCCTCAAGAATTGAGCCGAACTATTTGCTATCGTAGATATTCAAAGATTTCTCCAGCTTTCGCCATGACGTCCTTAAGGTAACCATATGCTGCGACGGCTCATCAGTGACTACCCGTCTAATACATGCCGAATAAAGTTTATTTCTCTTCTTGAAACATGGTTGATGTTGTGTAAGTAACTCAGATACGATGTTACCAGAAACTATCATAATTATCGTGTGAAACCTGTTTCACAGAAATAGCATGATTGAAAACTTTTATATCGGATCCCAAATGGTTTAGTGTATACATTTAAAGCATTTTACTTGCAAAATTCTAAATTTTTCTATGAAATTTACTTTGGTTAGCTTAAACTTGTGTTCTACTGAAGTTTTAAGCATGTTAGCTCGCTAGACGTAAAAGAAAAGATGGACTTTAGAGTGGGCAAGAGCTTGAGCCCCCATTTCCTGTACATACTCTTTACATTGATCATGGCCGTAATTGCGCGCAACCCCAGACTTTTTTCTCAATTTCCAGTAATGCTACAGCCGAGAACTTCCACGTGCTGGAAAAGCGAGCTTTGCCCAGCGCTTTCACCCACACAGAGGAACTCGAACCTTAAAAATTCCGAATCATTGCAGGGAAAACTGCGGGAAAATTTCGAACCATTGCAGGAAAAACTGCACGTAAAACGTTACAGGAAAACTCTGATGCATTGCAAGAAACTCCCACTGCAGCAGAGAAATGACTATAATTTAACAAATTATAATTTTTCTGATCTTTTTATTCTATTTAGATTAAGGTATTCCTGAACACAAAATGCCGTTCTCTCCGTGAACATGCTTATGAATTTAATTAGCTGATAATTGAATAAATTATATTCATTGCGAACGGTTTCGTTCATTCGATCGAGTGACTCCTTAACACCGAAAACGCTCCGATGTTCTCCTGAGAAAGCGTCTCAAAGAAATGAAAACTCGAGAACGAAGTCTACATTAGTGCCATACGGACCACTGTCTAGAATTATGGACGTCAGAAACGCCGCAGTTCAGCCGTAAATTCTCGTTGTTTCCTTGCCAAACTAGTGAGGCTTGCCCACAGATGCGTGGAATGTGAACGACGGCTCGTGCGATATTGCCCTCATTTAAAAAAAATGTAATCGTTTGAGAGCTAACTTGAAATCTGAGCCAGTGGTCATGTCTAGGCGATGCACTGTCCCTTCGCGAGATACACAAACAAAAGTAGATAAATGAGATGTATAGTCGATTTATTTGCTGAGTAAGATCGATGGCAGACTCCTGCATGGTAAGGTTAACATTGACGGACCATAATTTCACAAGGCATGCCGACGAGGACAGCCATCGTCTCCTTACCGCTCGCATCATCTCCGATTATAGCTTAGGAATCCTAACTTTCACCTGAGCCATTTTCAAGTAATGCCATTTTCAGTCTTGTGTTTCAAATAACCTGTGTTTTCGGTAGGGTTAAAATATTCTTTTCTCCAGATGTCCTCACGGAAAAATCGCAGGTGTTAGTCCGGTGATCTAGGGGGCCATTCAACTGAATGGCTCAGTTCAATAATGTTATCTGAGGCAGTATTTTACAGCAATTCTCGCACTGCATGACTTTTAAGTGCTGGAGCGCCGTCTTGGATCCACCATAGCCTATTGAATCTCTTTCGATAAATTTGACGCAGTTCAGGAATTCAGAATAAAAACTGGACCTTCTCGGGCAAGCACTTTTTTCCTTTTGCTTAGTTCGCTGCAGAATTTACAACTTCAGTTGTTAAATTTTCAACATTCGTGCAAAAAAATAAACGCATAAAGCCGTGTTTTTAGACAACGTCCAACTTTAAAAGTTTGTAAAATGAAGTAATTTGAAAATTGGCTTCTTTTTTTCCGCCCCCTGTATAATATTAACACTATGTGGAGAGTTTTTGAAACATCAACTGGGTTCTTTTAGGTATATTTTCAAGGAGTTTCCCTTGGAAACGCAGACTGTTTAAGCCTGCGAAAGCTTGGGAAAATATACCTAAAAGAACCCAGTTGATGTTTCAAAAACTCTCCTCATAATATGGATCCTGGGCGTCACTTATTTTAATAAATAATATTAACACTCTAATCCTTCTTTCGCTCGCTTGTTTGTAACCGTGCACACTCTTCAGTAATAACATGGGATAGGAACTCAAGACTCATCTCTCAGTAATTGAATTTGTTCCACCGTATCCTCAATATCAAGCTTCACTGGGACTAAAGTGAATGAATAATTTTCTTTGACTTTGGATATTCGTTGAGAAATAAAAAGGAATCGTTGGAGGTTCACACGGGACTTTAAAATAATGACCTGACGGGTTACGGGTGGGCTAGTCATTTATAAAAATCTGTGTTCATCTCCAAAGTCAACACGAGTGCGACGGTCTCTATGGAGGCCATGGTTTGGAAAGTTTATAGTACTTCGCCAACGGTGGAATAATTTAGACGGTATTCTTCAGAAGACGCGCTGGATGGTCTTAGGGTACTCACGCAGCAGGTTGAATTTCACGATCGCTCTCGTGTTCGCTTGGAAATCGGTAAAAAATAATTAAACAGCTTCAAAATCACGAGAAAACACGTGCATACAACCACCAGAGGCCAAGAGGAGACACGTGGGTGCCACCGCAACCAAGAACACGTGAAATAAAACATGTACCTCTAAATAAAGCTTCGTTGGCTCCGTGAACGTCAATTTTACTTAAAAATACACACCCAGAACAACAACACGTACAATAACGACGACAAAAAAAGCTTCTCATTGATGGTAACACAAACTTTAAATGTGTAGTCGCTGACTACATTTCGGATTTCCTCTTTCGACAGCTGTCTTGTTAATCAGATGAGGCTTCCGAGATTAGGAAGCTGTGATTCGGAAATTGAATAGACTATCTCGGATGGAAACGATAATTAGAAATGGAGAGGACGTCCAAAAATAACTACTGTGTCAAATCGAGAAACGAATAAAAATAACCGCACTGTTAAATCGGGAAACAAATACAACCATATATCGAATCGAGAAATATCTAACAAAATTAACGGCATTATCAGATAGCGAAATTACGAATATAAATAACTCCACTGTCAAGTCGAAAAAACAAACAAAAATAACCTCATTATCATGGCAAGAAACAAACAAAAATAAAAGCACTATCAATTCGAGATTCAACAAACAAAAATAGCCATATATCAAATCTAGAAACAATGAACAAAATAACCACATATCAAATCGAGAAACAACGAACATAACCCCATATCAAATCGAGAAACAACGAACATAACCACATATCTATTCGAGAACCATCAAACAAAAATAACCACATAAGAAATACAGGAACGACAAACAAATTAACCTCAATATCAAGTCTCGACACGAACGAAATGCTTGGCTGTGTTGGTGAGACGCAAATAAAGAAAGAATGCAAGCTTTCCCTCCTGCAGTTCCTTTGGGAGGACATTGGGAGCGACTCATTATTCCCCTCGGGGGTGGGGTCCTCATCTCACTGGGGAACTGGGGCAGAAATGCGTCAGACTCGTTTAGGCGGGGCGTGTGTCCGCCATGACGTCCTGGGGGCGGCACATCTCAACTGGCACGTGTACTGGGGTCGAAGTTTCGAGCTTTCTGCTGATTTTAAAAACAGTCTGCTGTTTTTTGAAAACAGTCTGCTGTTTTTGGAAACAGTCTGCTGTTTTTGGAAACAGTATGCTGTTTTTGAAAACAGTATGCTGTTTTTGGAAACAGTATGCTGTTTTTGGAAACAGTCTNCTTTTTTGAACAGTCTGCTGCTTTTTTGAACAGTCTGCTGCTTTTCTGAACAGTCTGCTGTTTTTTGGAAATAGTCTGCTGTTTTTTGGAACAGTCTGCTGTTTTCTGGAAACAGTCAGCTGTTTTTTGGAAATAATCTGCTGTTTTCGGAAACGATCTGCTGTTTTTTGGAAAAAGTCTGCTGTTTTTTGGAACAGTCTGCTGTTTTTTGGAACAGTCTGCTGCTTTTTGGAAACAGTCTGCTGTTTTTTTAAACTGTCTGCTTTTTTTGGAACAGTCTGCTGTTGTTTTGGAACAGTCTGCTGTTTTTTGGAAATAGTCTGCGGTTTTTTGGAACAGTCTGCTGTTTTCTGGAAACAGTCTGCTGTTTTTTAGAAATAGCCTGCTGTTTCCGGAAACAGTCTGCTGTTTTTTGGAAAAAGTCTGCTGTTTTTTGGAAACAGTCTGCAGTTTTTTGGAAACAGTCTGCGGTTTTTTGGAAACAGTCTGCGTTTTTTGGAACAGTCTGCTTTTTTTTGGAACAGTCTTCTGTTTTTTTTTGGAACAGTCTCCTGTTTTTTTGGAACAGTCTGCTGTTTTTTGTAAGTCTTCTTTTTTGGAACAGTCTGTTGTTTTTTGGAATAATCTGTTGTTTTTTGGAACAGTCTGCTGTTTTTTGGAACAGTTTGCGGTTTTCTTAAACAGACTGCTGTTTTTTGGAACAGTCTGCTGTTTTTTGGAATAATCTGTTGTTTTTTGGAACAGTCTGTTGTTTTTTGGGAACAGTTTGCGGTTTTCTTAAACAGTCTGCGTTTTTTTTTGGAACAGTCCGCTGTTTTTTTGGAACAGCAAGCGTGGAATTTTGTCGTTGCGGTTGTCCGAGAGCAGATCGTCGGTGGGAAATTTCCCAGGAAATGATGAAAGGAGCGCGTGTCCGTTACCAGAAATTCTGAATTCTTTTTGTATCGTATATTCTGTCCCAGCAAGGCTTGCAATTCAAGACCAACAATAGGAAAGTTCCAGTAGAAATCTCATTTTTTGCTAGAGAAACTGACGCGGAATTGTGATGTCCGAGCCCTAGGACACCGAACATCTGGAGCCTGTCCCCAACAGCTGTACAAGGGGACAGTAAAATCGCGGATAGACCCAGCCTTTTTAAGTGATGCACTGCGATAATGCGCAATTGAAGCGGGACCCAACATTCAAGCGAGGACCCAACATTCAAGCGAGGGCCCAACATTCAAGCGAGGGCCCAACATTCAAGCGAGGGCCCAACCTCTCTTTCTAAGGAAGAACCGACTTTTAAACATTACCTATTGCGCGTCGCAGGTGATACAAAACAAACCAAGTCCAAGAGGAGCATCAGCTAGAAGCTTGGCTAGCACCTGCTGCTGCTCCAGCCGTGCCCAGGTACTGACTAGAGGTACGCTTACCTCATCAAGTGGCCTCGGCGGAGCTGTTCTGGGGCACAGGATGCCCGCCGTGTTTGTCCTCATAAGCTTCGAGTCAACAAAGGCCTGATTGGTGTACACTAATTTTGAGATCTTCAATATGAAGACTAAACTTTAATGATGAGCCTTCGGTAATGTTTGTCCTAGAGGGTCGAAGTCTTTATTATCCCGACATCAATCATGTGGTGAAATGAGCGCAGTTTTGCGTCTCGGCTTGTTGACGCGTCGTCGCTCGTCAGGGCTGTTGAATGGGCTTTTTTTGGGGGAAAGTGGGGAGTGGTACGAAGTGGGGAGTGGTACGAAGTGGGGAGTGGTACGAAGTTGGGAGTGGTATGAAGTTGGGAGTGGTACGAAGTTGGGAGTGGTACAAAGTGGGGAGTGGTACAAAGTGTTTGATGGCTTCCAATTAAAAATGGAGGACTCAAATATACCAAAAATACCGTTAATCCCAACAACCTAAGATGATATTGCACGTTTCTCAATCGAAGTAATCTAATCTTATTTCCGCAATCTCGAAAGAACACTTTCAGTTTTCGGGGACATGTTGAAATTTTTATCAGTACCATTGACGTATCTAAATCGAGGAGTCTTCTTGCAAACAAAGCCCGCTGAGATATGCGCTCAAATTAGTTTAAGTTATTTAACTACATTGCATCGAAATGTGCCACTGGGACAGTTACTTATGAAGGGAAAAAATGTCCTAGTGTTTCTTCTGAACCTAAGAGAGGATTTCGTGACTATAAGACACGTATCTTAACCCTCAACGAACTGTCCCGAGATATCTCGTGGCGGTGGTGGTTGCATTCACACGGTCACTGTCGGTTGCACATGCCGTGTGAATGCACCGCCGGTGTTCTCGGGGTAATTCAAGGTTTAAGTAAGTTCGAAAGTCTGCACCTCGAGTTCTGAACACCAAAAGAGAAAACTGACGCCTCCGTTAATGCTCTTCTCTCAATTCGGCTTCCAAGTCTGTCGTGCGGGACGTTAGATAGAGACGCACAGGACCTTCGAGTCGCATAGATTGGCCTCTTTGGAACCCAATCTGCTCCTCCAAGTTGTCGCTGAAATTCAATCATGTGAGAGTCATTTTTACTGCCTCAGCTGGTAAGCTCAAGAAAAGTGGGTCTCTCAGCCAATTTTGGCCGCAATCATAGGATTGACTTCTTAGTTCTTGTGGTAATGGCTCTTGTCTGAAGTCCAGCTCACCTTTACGGCTATTGCTTTCCCATTTTTTGGGGGCTGCTTGCCCTTATTCGTGGGCTGCTGCTTCCTTTTTTTCATTGGATGCTGCTTCCTTTTTTTCATTGGATGCTGCTTCCTTTTTTTCATTGGATGCTGCTTCCTTTTTTTCATTGGATGCTGCTTCCTTTTTTTCATTGGATGCTGCTTCCTTTTTTTCATTGGATGCTGCTTCCTTTTTTTCATTGGATGCTGCTTCCTTTTTTTCATTGGATGCTGCTTCCTTTTTTTCATTGGATGCTGCTTCCTTTTTTTCATTGGATGCTGCTTCCTTTTTTTCATTGGATGCTGCTTCCTTTTTTTCATTGGATGCTGCTTCCTTTTTTTCATTGGATGCTGCTTCCTTTTTTTCATTGGATGCTGCTTACCCTTTTTCATTGGATGCTGCTTACCTTTTATCGTGGGCTGCTTTTTACCCTCTTTGTAAAATTGTTTCTTAACCAATAAAAAGGAGTACCGAGAGGAGAATACCAAACTTGATTCTCTCTCAAGTGATCTCATTGAAAATTTTTGTATGCGCTTTTCAGAATCTTGTTGACACTTAGATAGCATCAAAATGCGCTTTCTCGGCAGTTGTCAAGAACAAAATTCTGTCGACGCCTCGCGATACTGTCGTTATGCCGAGAAAATCTTACGTAACGCCGAGAAGTTTCCGCGTCGGACTTACTTTCACGTGACATTTCCCTCTGAAAATCTCCATATTGGATTTAGAGCTCCGTAATTCCGACCCGCGCGCGCTGAATGCTGATGTTGGGAGCTTTGCTGACTTAAACTCTGCAAACTTAGGAGCTGGACTTCCGAAAATGAAGTTTAGAACGGTGACTTTAGAATATCGATTTTGGGATGCGCCCTTGGGAAAGTATGTTTTGCACGACGAATTGAAATTGGGCTTTGAAATATTTCATTTAGTAAACAGTGTAGAAAATGAGATTTCAGAAAGCGGAAAATGAAACGTGACCATTGGAATATGTATGTTGGATCTGGGTTTTCGAATGGCTAAATTTCGATGATTTTTTCAATACCGTCCTCAAAATTGAAGCTGTACGCTTTAACACATAGACTTCAAATTGCTGAGTCGGTAATTAGGACTGGAGCCATGAAATTGAAGCGCTCAACTCTTAACTAATTCTCAAAATGAAAGCTATCACTACTAAGGAAATGAAAGTACTGATGTATGGCTTTGTAATGTATTGAGGTACAATCGTGAGGCAAACGCTCGTTGCTTTTTGACTTTCATCACCAGCGTAAAATTATGCACGTGCAAAATGAACTCCCATTAAGTGGCTTAGCGAAAGTGAAATGAAATAAAGAATGAACAAACATATCTGTAAACTTCGAGGACAAAAAATTAGACACCTGTTGATAATATGATGTAGGACCTCCACGAGCACGAATAATAGCGGTAATTCTGGGCGTTATCGAGTCTACGAGTGTCCTAATGTACGCTTGGTCTTTTTTAAACCACTTTTGCATCAACTGATCTTGTAGTGCGGTCACAGCGCGTGGAAGATCTTTTCGACGTCAAAAATGTCGTATTCGGTAGTCCCATTTATTTTCTATTTGGTTCATGTCTGAGGACATAGCTGTTCAATCTAAATGCCAGGCAAATTTTGAATGACTGTCATGGCAATGCATCCAATTGCATTCTAGCCCGATGCATCCTGCAGTTGTCATTATGAAAGATAGGCAAAGCAACGTGCCATTCTTGATTCAGATATTGTGCAAATAGCAAAACTTGGTTAACAGGCAGCTCGTTATAGCCATGCTGGTTCAGTTTGAGGGATACCTGAACTAAAGGACCCACTTCTGTATCGTTAAAACAGCCCACGAGATGACGGGCAGTCATGATCTTCATTGTATTGTCCTTGCACATCGGCTTTGTTGAAGGCTTCGTGTGGTCTTCGATGAACCCGACAACAGGCATCCTTGCTATAGAGATAGAATGATTCATTTAACTACATGATACTTCTCCACTCTTCATCAGTCCAATGTGCGTGTGCTTTGGCCCGGTAAAACGAGTGGTCTCGTGGGCAGGAGTTAACATCGGCCGTTTCATGGAGTTCCCTAAGAAAAGTTCATTCAGAAACAGAACAAGGGTCATCATTGACATTTTACAGCAGTTCCGTTTTTGATGCGAAGCAATTCCAGTTAACGCGTCAGGGCACACTGTGGCTGTCCCTATCGGTTTGAATTTTCTGTAGACAAATAATTTTGCCTTGAATCACCGTATTTGTATTATTTTTTCCACTGTTGGTAGACTTGCTTGACAGTGTGATTTGAAATTCTTGTGCATTCCGCTACGTACATAACTGGATGTCACTTAGTCCGACTAAATGGAATGGCCTCTTTTTGCCATTCTGAGACTCCTTGCGAACGTGTTATCGATACTGAGCAACAAAGAAATAAGTCTATGCTTTGCTTGTTTTGAATAAGACTGATCCCAGTTTAGTACTTCCATTTAGCTTAAACTGCGATCCTGCTTTGAAAACCGACTGAAGAACATAGCAAATAACGGGAGCTCGAAGTACAATAAATAACTAATTTTTTTCTGTGAAGCATATTTGATGAAATAAAGTTGCAATTTACATACATTTAAGGAATAAAGATAGTTTTTTTGTTCATCTTGTTCGGCTTTTCTTAAGCCAACAGAGGTTCCAAATAATTTTTCAGCCTCCAATATAATTGTCTCTTATTATTCAACCTTCATTTACACGAACTTTGTGCTTAAATTAACGAAGCGTACATAAGTAATACGCAGTCATCCAAGGGAAGTGACCTTCACGGGCTTATGTTAAATTAGCCCCTCGATATCAAATATTTTTTGGATGAAATTGTGAAATTTTTGGGTCGCTTTTTCCCATTAGTTAGTTTGTTAGTTTCTTTTGCCAGATAATAATTGACAAGTTCGGATCTTTCATTCAGATTGTGTATTTCTAGCGTGAATGATGTTCAAGTCACATCGTGACTGATAAATAAGTTTTTTGCCATGAGTAACACGAAGATTTTCAGTAATTTCTGAGCGACGGTAGATGATTCAATCATTGTGGCCCCCTCGGTATATTTCAGTTACGTTCATAAATTTTCAAGCACCAACAAACGTTAACTCTGGTCTATCACGCGTTTCGTTAGAATCGATCATTTCCTTGTGACTGCAATACGGATTAATTTGGTCCATCCTAAGTCTAGTTGAGTTAAATTCTGTTACTCCAAGTAATAACAGACGGACGCTTTGTTGAATCTTGGGTTACTTTCATTTAGATTAAATGAAGCCAGGATGTGGTCGGTAAATCGCTGAATTCGGCCTATCCTAGGTCTAGTTCAGATTATTTCAATCATTTCCTATTAAGAGCCGACCGTCAGCTTGGTCTCTCCTGGGTCTCGTTAGACTTAGGATAGGCAAAATAAATTCAATCAGATACTTCGCTCTGTACTGAATTTATTTCAGCGAAATTGAATTACGTGCGAATGTGGGCATTTAGCGGGACTCGATTCCCGGGCGTCTGGAGAAACAATCTTCCCTCCTCGCGAGCTCGCCAGTCACCCTGGTCCGATTTAGAGAGCTAATTCAGTCGAGAAGTTTACGACTGAGCTCGAGTTACGACCTGGAAGGGCTTCTACATTTTCCTCGCGAATTTGAAGACCCTAATTTAGTGGGAGGTTAAACATTAGCAGGTCGCGCTCTTGACACCTGTACCAGACTCGAACTTACGCCTGAAGAGCTGTTGATGTACGCTTTGTGTACTGAACTGAACTGAGCTGTTGATGTACGCTTTGTGTACTG
>VOMN01085922.1:0-11842 GCA_014899125.1 Orchestia grillus
AACTGAGAAAATATAAGATGAAATCCTTCAAACTAATATTTACTGCAGCTTAATTATAACCTAATGAAGTAAAAATAAAATCTATAGACAATCAAAGAGAGTGCTTTCACCGGAAATACACTATGTGAAAACCGGCTAGTAATTGTTCAAATCGTAATATAATTTTATGATCCTAGCAGTATGCTTGATTAATCGAGTACTTCGGCGAGTCATAGGCCTTGCTACTGAAGCGCTAGTAGCTCTATTCTTCTTCTACTACTTCTACTACTANCCACGCTACCACGGATGGAAAAACACAACTGCGCTGTCAAAGAAACGCTAATAGGGTAAACGAATGCGCAGTTCTGAGTTGCAGCGAAAGCCAACTCGACAAACATGAAGCATTTTACAGAGCAGCGGAGTTCTAGCAAGTCTCACGCACGAAAGACAGAGGTGAGCCGAGGCAAAAGGCTGCCGTGGACTTCGGAGCAGCTCATAACTACGGCTGGGGGCACGCCGCAATTGAGTGGCTTCGTCTCCAGCCCGGGACGGCAAGGTCTCAAACTAGTAAGCTGTTTGGTTTAAAATCAACTTTTCTATCTCATAACTCCTGCGAGACAAAAGTAGGAACGCTTTCAAAGAGATACTACAAAAAAATTAGCATCAGAACCTTCACTTCAGAAGGTTTTACATGGGAAACTTCCGTTTTCCAACAGGCCGTTGCAGGAGGACGGATTACCAAAAAATAATTTAGGAGACAGCAGTGGGCACAGAAGCTTCAAGAACCTCACCAAGTGGTGCACCACGTACCAACAAGGGGCACATTTCCAATGGTAATATGAAACGAAAATCTTGCCTGCTTGACCTTGGGTAACACCTGGGAAATGCAGGTGTCGCTAAAAAAAACGTACGGATCACAACATTCGATCGATTTTCTGATCAGTTCCCGAACACTTGGCACACGTTCCGAAACATGTGTATTTCTAAAGTGAGCTTCCATTGTACACTTGAAAATATCAAACGACGAAAACGAAAGATATTCTAATATTGAAATAGAAAAATTTTACTCATTCATTTTCATTTAACTAAATCATTCATTTTCAAATACCGCAAATTTTCTCCGCAGATTGTGCCTAAATAATGCTGATGGTGCATATAGTTCAAACATACAATTATAAGGGTAACCGTGAAAACGTTTTGCAGCGACTTATTCACTCGGGGCAATTTCTTCCAATTTATCTAATTTGATTTATGATCGACACAAAATGCAGAAATGGAACGTAAGATTGCTGTGGCTGTTTGACACACGATCACCAGCACCAAAAATATGAGCATGAAATTTGTACAAATATCATTTATTTTGAGGCAAGATGAATTGATGAGTTGGTGAAGAGCTGGAAACTTTTTTCAACGGCATAATTTGCACACGTTCTGGTCAAAGTGGTACAAATTCTTTTGTTACTCTCCGGTCAACATGTAGGAACTTTGTTTGTTCTGTCTTAGTCTTTTTTTAATAAAATTTACTTGCCTTCTTATTTTCGAAATGTGTATTTTCACATCCATCATTTGTAATGTAATTTACATTACGTGTTTTTATATCTTTCATACGTTCTAAAATAGGCAGTCTGTAAAATTTATGGGTGCACCTATCAATGAAAACTTAAATTCTAAAAGGGAGAACAATATTTGCTAAATGACGAGGTAACTAAATGCACTTGAGGCACATTCTGTTGGCACAACTGATGTCAATTTAGGACGCGGAGCTGTCAGGTGTGCATTGATAACGACAACAGCACTGCAGCAGCTACAGACCTCTTAAATATCCATTAAGTTAATTCAACCAATGACTCATTTGAAATACTTCTTAAAACGCGCATACAGCACTCAATTAAAAAAAAGAAACACCACCGACATACATGTTCAACAACGAAGGTTTCTCGTACAATTGCTTAGTTTCGATACTTCTTGCAGACACGTGATTCCATAGCGGGCACCGAATTCGGCAATCCGACGAGCGGGTGCGTGCAGGCAGACTGCAGGTGTCCAAGCAGCGGACATTGTGATCCGTACATAAATGGGAGGCATAACTCAATGGGAATATTGGATAAAATAAAAGACCAAATACCAAAAAGTCGCGGCTGTATTCAATCCATTAAGTTCAAGCTGTGATGCTTTGGGCGCACACACCGCCTTCCAGTGTTAAAGTGCACTGTGTTCACGAATGTTGTAATGAAGAGGAGCCTACGTTTCAACGGCCCTAACGTACGGAAAATCATCCTTGTAAAAAGACTCTAACGCGGACTCTGAAACAGCCCATGGTTATAATACAAGATTTGAAAATGATAAAAAGGAAAGGGAAAGACAATGGCAAAGAAAACGAGTGGCGACTAAACCGCATCTCCGTACCCCTCCCTCGCTGAGACCTGCAAGGACCAGGAGGCCTTCAGCGGGCTAATTTTAGGACTATAGACCTTAGCAATGGATTTTACTTCAATGCTATAACGCACACGAACACTCGTCGCTTCGAATTAGGTGGAAATTATGAGCAATCGCGCAAGGAAACACATATGCAATTTGAATACAGGCATTATCGACGTACAACTAAGCCAATCAAATCTTATCTTACATTTTTATACGAAATAGGTTAGAGTGATGAAATGGGTAAACTGAATGTGCTCGATGTACAAGAACTGGTGAAGAATTGATTTTACATGAGTAGAGTATTGCTGAGCCATATTGCCAAAATAAATTGATCTCTAATCCTGAATTCTAGATTTCTGTTTATTGCATTCCGCTAGAAAATCCCTTCAATTCATGACGAGCTATGAAAATATGGCTCTTCTTAAAATTACAATCATGTTGAGTTGTGCCAACGAAACACTGTTCTATTCCAGGGCTCGTTGGATTTTCATTAACGGTGTAGAATTAGTAATTTTCCTTTCTCAGAGGGAATAAAGAAGTGTGTGTTTATTGACACTGCCCCTCGACAAGCTGTGTTTCTGATCATGCCAGACGAATAACTCAGGTTGCTACATGTTCTTCGTCCGCTACATGCGCCCTACACATTCCAATAAATTTATCAGCTTTCTTCAAAACATTACTGTTGGAAACAGTTGATCTCCTGTTAACATAAAAATTCCAGGAAAAAATATTTTCGAAAACTCTCATCTACTCCGAGCCAACAACAGAGTAAAGAGTTAGCTACCGCTCGCCATCTTGCGTTGGACCAACTCGACCAAGGGCTATGAGTGGGGACTTTATCAGTGGCATTTGTTATCATTGTGACATTTTGATTAATTCCCGCAGACAAAAACGAGTTGTGGGGACAGCCAGTACAATCAATTGCTGCATCAGCAGTGCTGTAATTTTTTACCTGGTACCAAATTCTGTGTATTTTGATATTTTCAGAGTAACATACTCTCAATCATCCTAGCTTTACAGCGAATTCTAGAAATATATTTTGAAATATATTACGCAGCTATTAAATTTCTCAACAGAGTTGAACATTCTCAGTAGTTAAATTTATTACCTCGTAACCGTAGGTATTAATTTGTTTTAAATCTGCAAACATAGTCTACAAAAATAAGTACACGACACACAAAAGGCACTGATGATTAAAATGAATAAAAAGTTTCAAACAAATATAAAATACGCCAACGTTGCTCAACTTTTCCCACACTACTAATTCTACAATGAAAATGATCTCAAGACATGAACACCATTTTAAATCGCAGGCATCATCTGAAGGATTCTTAGGTCGCCTGGCCACTAGAACACACGGCACTGACGTGATTATCGGCAAACGCGTTCTACTTCGTCACAGAATATTGGTGAATGTTCTGGACTTTGCATCAGATATCAACAAAGTAACGATGCTGTACGCAATATCTTAGTAATCCTTCATTTAATATTATACCAGATTCTAGTACTTAATTTTACACGGAGAACGAGTGCACAATTAAAAACCAAGTCGGGAAGAAGGCGCCGAGTCCATCTCACGCAGTCCACAATTGAAGAGGGAACACTAATTAGGAATGGCACGAAGCAGATACCCAATTCAAGGGGAGTTTGTTTTAGCCGAGAAATGGCCTGAGGAGAGGGAGCAAGCAACAAGTGCGGTTGGTTGTGCCGCTAACAATAAGCAGGAAATGCGTCAGCTGTGTGCGCTACAAGAGCTCCCCCCAAACAGGAAATATTCCATAAACTGCACCCGACCCCCGAACGTACACGGTCGACTTCGGATGGCGGCACGACCAGTTTCACACCGCAGCTCAAGTTTACAAAAACCAACGCAGGAGGGTCAAGGAAATATATTTTAACAAAGTTATTACTTATTCATGTTCTGAATCACGAGCCGGAAACGAATCTCCTACCGAAATACAGCACATCTGTTGGAATGGTAAAAAGCATGCATTTAGATGGGCAACATTTTCGATACCACGCAAAAAAAACACTCATAAGATTCTCGAAAGAAAAAGTATGTTTTCAAAAACTTCATCGAATTAAGAATATCACAGCAATCTTTCACATTAAATGAAAAAATGCTATCATTTTTTTTAAATAGCCAAGTCAGAATCGTGAGCCAATCACGGTGAAGTCATGAAACATAGTCTCCATATATGATAAGCTGACGACGTTAACGTTTGTTTATCCTTGTAAATATAGGACGCATACTACAATATTCATATGTCTATTACATTTGCCAGCTTGATTACGTTTCTTCATAATGTGGAATAATTATGCATACATGCTCACTTACATGCATGTATTTCCTACATACGGGCAGAGGATTGAATGTTCAAAGCTAAACCAAAAAGAGAATGAAAAAGAACGGTGGGACCAAAGGCTAGGGTGCAGGATGAAGGCAATAACTGGGACGACGAGCTGGTAGAGCACGGCTTGATCACGGTCCCCGGGCGTGAGGTATGGGGGGACGGGCGTGTTGCGTCCCAACTCACCAAACAGACGTGCAGTACGGCTGTACGAGTGACAAACAATGTGCACTCAAACGATGCGCAGTCAGTCGGGCACATTCAGAATTTCAGTCCGCTCCAAGCGCGTTTTTTGGTGACCGTCCGAATTGATAATAACTAGTGCGGTCAAATATGATGTAGGTGGGAATTATCAATTTCAAAATTGGCAAATCCAGGCGTTCTACAAAAACACAAGTATTATGCAATTAAAGCATGAAGTGAGACAAGTGTCGAGAGGAAGTTTCGGTGAATGATGTTCCATGACTGCATTACAAGCTGCGCATATTTCCAAAAATATAAAAGCTAATTTCAAGCCGGGGCTACCAGTGTCGCAGCAGAGGCCTTCAGTCACAGGCATCTCGACAACTTGTCGCAGTTACGATGAAGTCTTAACGGAGGTCGAATGAAACATTGCCCACACCGTATCTTTTAGGTGCCAAGGCAGTTTGGTCACGCCATATAAGGCAGAAATGTACAATTACGTTCTATGTTTATTCGACGAACTTCATGCTTTTAAAATTTCTGCCAGCAGTATTTAATTCAAGGAAGAAAAAATCAAATTGCAAGCGCGTCTGAACGCCAACGCCGAGTCAAAGACGAGCTAGAAGTTAGCAGGAGACGATCTCTCGAAATTTTACGAGAAGAAATTGTTGTCGAGCTTTACTGTGAGCGCTAAGTCAAAAGACGTGAATAGTTTGTACACAGACGCTGGATTCTATTCAAGAAGAGGTGCAGTAGGAGTGAGCAAATCTTTTCATCTACAGAGTATGCGTCGGAGCCTCAACTGCACAGTGAATAAGACAGTGATAACATTTGTGAAGCGTGTTTTGAACAATATTTATGTGATAATTAGCATTGGAAATATGATGGTCTAACAATGAAATTGCTGTATGAAGATGCTCAACGAAACGAAAATGCAAACGATAAATTTAGAACATTTACCATCTTTTATCAAAATATATAAAAATTCCCCTAGGCGAATTGTGCATGTTCCGAGACGAGCGTTTCTTTCCAAGACTGCCAAAAGAGTGAGAGAAAGCGAGTGAATAAAATTATAGAGGCCTACTGAGCCAGCTCCAAAACCCGTTGTGGAGGTTTTTTACGCAAATTCCAGACGCTGGCCAAGATCGAGCCGATGGAGCTACTGTATGGAACAGGCCGATTAGGTCCCCCATAAATGAAGCCGGATTCTAGTTATTATCCCATACGCGTTCAACAAAAACTGAAACTCTCAACATGGAAAAAATCAACAAAAAAATAGGCTTCGGTAGGACAACTGGTAGAAAAATTTGTGTTTTTTAAATTGTATGCGACACTGATTTTCACAACCAGCGTTCAAGCGTAAGCTGATTGGCCAACACATATCTAATCTTTGGAAAAGTTACAATACATATTATTTAAGAAAGTTTTCCTTTACCTTGCTTGAAAATTAGATTTACTCTATGAAGAAAGGAAAAGTAGCTAATGAACAGCAATAAATTGCTCAAATCTACTATTTCTTGGAGATAAACGACGACTTTAATGAGGATCATCAAAAATTTATGGTCTCAATTTACTATTAACCTCAAGATGCCCTTTAGCAGAATTCATTGGATTACAATCACAAATAACGTTAAAAACGCAATCAAATTTACATGCCAACTAATTTGATAAAACTCGTATAATAAGGCCGTATCATAAGAAACCTACAGCTTCAGAAGAAATTTTTCATTCGAGACGATCTCTCACAAGTATAACTCCGTAAAATGACATGACACGACTTACGACTTTGTCATCATTTCACATGTTCCAGCATAAGCACAATTCAGGACTTTGCCGTTTGGCGGCAGCAACAAGTGAACACCAACACCACACGAAGACGCGTGTGTGAAAGCCTTGCCGACACTAGGAATGATGAAGGATTACAAGGAAATGGTTCCTTCGCTCTTCGTTAATTACACGAGCGCAGAAGGCTTACAATTCAACAGATAAGTCTAACATCAAACAAAAACTCAATAAAATTCGTTGTAGCTGAATAGTGAGCAGGAAGCCCTTCAGGCCCGCCTGCCAACGCCAGGGAGTAAAACTCATCGGAAATTTGGGGGAAAGAGTCGCAAGCGAAAGTTAAAGGGCATGGGTACCTAATTACTCGGATCACACTGAGCTGAGGGGAATAGAATGGTGACCTCATCAGGACAAGCAGCAAAAATAGATTCCAAACAATCTTAAAATATTAAAATAAATCCCGTTGTGAGAGCGTCCCAGAATTTTCGTGGGGAGTGGAAGCGGTTTCAAATGAGCTGAGAGGCTCACGCGAAGACGAAAGCGGTCAGCAGCAGGCTATGTCCCTGTGACGTCACCAGGAGTGGGGCGAGCGGGCCACCGCAGCCAGCGAGGTGCGGCAGGGGGGAGCCACCGATGAGGCCCTACCGGCAACTTGCGAGCGGCGACTCGTACAGTCGTGTTCAGGCACTGCGAGTTGCAATGAGGGGCAGTGAAGATGAAGAAAAAATGAAGGTATGAGAAATTTTCCATGTTTTTTTCCAAAAACTTTTTTCAAATTGAAATATAACTTGATTTATACTTGTAACTCATTATTTTGAAGGGCTACGAGTATTTAAGTAGTTCAGTGCATGATTCACAGAAAGATGGACTAAATAGTTGACCACATGAGTAAGGAATTCAATTGAAACGTAGCATAAAGATTGACTGAATCAGTGGCTTTTGTATTTTTGATTAAAGTTCCATATATCCATATAACAGTTCCATACATAGCCCTAATCTCAATTACTTGGCCAGCATCGACATATGCTCGGTCTTGTATTCCCTCTGCAGGTATTATCCACACGAATAAAATTAATTATACATTTAATAATGTATTGGAAGAATCCGGGACGCGCCATCCCAATCCATATTTGGAACTATGCTGAGGTAAAATAGACCAATACTTCATATAAAAAACAATATTCTCTATTTGATATACCATATGAATGTTATGGCCGACCCCCAGCACTCGCACCACCGCCGCCTCAGGCCACAAGCGCCGTATGGGCACACACCGATATGGACGCACCGATATCTCATCAAGTTCACTTTCTTTCCGAGTTCTTAATAAGGGAAGAGAATGGGACTGCAACGATTGAACTATCAAATTATTGAAATTAAAACTCTAAGGCAGCTTAGAGTTTCCGAGACAGACGCCTAATTGAAGAGCGGCATGAGAAGAAGTAAGACGTCTCTTTCAAGAGTGCGAAATGAAATATTAGTGCCATAGATCAATAGCTCCATGTGAGTTTCAAACCACGTAGATGCCACTTCCAACTCGCAATTTTACCCCGAAGAAGCCCTGCGTTATTGACGACATTGCGGAGGACGCGAGGACCTGCCAGGGCCGGCCACACCGAGAGGAGGCCCGCAGCGGTCAGCACCGACATGGTGCGCTCCAAAAATACTTACATTTTTGCCAACTCTGCGCCGCCAGCCCATTGATGTAGCATCCTTGAATCAGCGCTCGAAATTCGGCAGTGAGCGAGGAAACACTCGGCGAGATCACACAGCTTATCAGTTGGCACACCCTCCACTGGAGTTCTGTTAGAGGCACTGGTGGTAGTTTTTGATAGTTTAAGATCGTTAGATCGTTTTTAAGACGCTAATCCAAATCCTGATCATTCTTTATAAATGATCAGAAATTTATTTATAACGTTCGTACATCCACCAACTTTACACTAAATTTTGACGCATCTCAGTAAGTACTCGTATGTATATAACAGTCCCCTCAAAAAAATACCCAAAAAGCCAGCGACTTAGAGAACAGAATAACGTTCTTAATTCTTAAATTTTGACGCAGATAATTTTCTACATTATTCTCGTGATTCGCTGTATCTCAGAAAAAGTACCATCTACGACACCTCTCAAATCGGTATACCGCAAAAAAAGACCATCTATGACAGCTCTCCAATCGGTACACCGCAAAAAAGTACCATCTATGACAGCTCTCAAATCGCTATACCGCAAAAAAGTACCATCTATGATAGTTCTCAAATCGCAATACCGCAAAAAAGTACCATACATGACAGCTCTCAAATCGCTATACCGCAAAAAAGTACCATCTATGACAGCTCTCAAATCGGAATACCGCATAAAAGTACCATCGATGACAGCTCTCAAATCGCTAAACCGCAAAAAAGTACCATCGATGACAGCTCTCAAATCGCTATACCGCATAAAAGTACCATCGATGACAGCTCTCAAATCAATATCTCAGCACCAAGCCGCAAGCGCTAAGTGGCAGGCTCATTGATTTTCAAGTAGGCGCCATGTGAGTCAACTATAATTCATCAATCAAAAGTACGACTATGGCTAAATTAGATAATATCGAGAGGAAGCTGGCAGGTGAAGACAAATCGCACACATCACGCTACAACACAAGCAGACAGCTGTGTTGCAAACCTCAGTCCGTAATAACAGCCTCCCAGTCTAATGACATGTGATGCAAGTGTTGCCCGCCGCCTAATAAGGATGGACGATACTTCTTTAATTTGACTTCACACCTAAGTCCCCTCCCTCGAAGGGGTCGAGAGTAGGGCGACAATTGCAGTCTACGGCGAGACCCACAAGGAAGCAGCGTGCATCGAAAGAGCAAGAAAACTGATGCCATTAATTATGTACTCTTCGTGTGTTCACGGCTACGACTTTTGACGCGACAAAAGGCTCCGAGCGCGGCAGAAATACATACACAGCAAAATCCCCCTCGCTGAAGGCATCGTAGCTCTAATGACTGACTGGGTGATGACAACCGACAGAAAATGAGCATTTGTGTTTCTGATTTATGCGAATCTGCTTGGTCACCTCGACGACTGAGTTTCCAGCTCAGCCAGAGCCTCGAAACACCTTCAAATTTCCTGAGATCGCACAATGAGTGGTGGCATGACGTACATTTGGAATGATGAACACAAACTTCCTATTCGAATTTGTTTGACCTCTTCGCTGCTCGTTGCGGGAGAAGGTCGTGAGCGGCCTCAGGTGCCGTAGGTTAGAATTAAAATTAGACCCTATTGGCTGCAGGACAGCGCTTTTTTCTGTGTATTTTATATCCAAATAAGTTTGGGTTGCGAGAAGCAAAAGTTCCGAGATAAAAGGTACGGCAAAGAGAGCCGCATCAAACGAAGTCGTATTTTTAAAATTAATTTTCCTACGTATGAAAAAACAGACGCTTCAAGTCACTAGACTCATCATCAGCGGTGTGAATCTGTAAAACGTGGTAGAGGCAACTGAGAAAATATGTTTTCAGTATTGTCTTAACCGCGCGTTACTGATTCATACCGATAAAGATGAGTCGAATGACTTGAGACGTTTAGTTTTTATACCTAGGAAAGTTAATTTGGATTGATTTTCTTTGTTGTAAAATGAAACGCTATTCCTCAACAGCATTTAGAACTCGTAGTTGCTTCTAATGACACTTCAATGCTTCCTGACTCTTCAGGCCAGCACATTTCCCCCTTTTTCTCGTCGCTTGTCTCTATTCATCGTTCACATTTCCATCGAAACGCTACTGGTGGTGGCGCTGCTATGGTATTCGACAAATAGTTTCCTTTCCTTGAAGGTATGCATCACTCGATCGAATATTAAATCATAGAACGTCAGGTGGGGAAAAGTGGAACTCTACTAGAATGTTTTATGGGTCTGGCATGAGAACATGAACAAATGGCGTTCAGTGAAGTATCTGTTCATCAAGTGAAGGGGAGTCACTCACTCGGTCGCTCGATACAAATCCTTCCTTTCTTCGGTAGTTGACTTCGTCTGAAGTAGAATTATCATAGAAACTTTCACAAACAGTGCAATTCAGGCTCAAATGCAAGCTCAATCTATTTTGAAATATATTGACGCGAAATTAGTAAACAAAACTTACAACTCGACAGGTTCGAGCATTAACTACGCATTCCAAGATTTTCAAATGCAGCATTATAACGTACTATGAGTTCCGAAAGTTCGATGTAGGCACTCAGAGGGTGACAATATCCACGACTCCAAAGCAGGCAACGCAACGAAAGCTGCAACCTTTTTTACAACGAAAGAAGGCTACGCAAGACACACCGTGGCACGCCACTTCGCGCCACTCTACATGAGCCACAGATAGGTAACTAAAGCAACATCAAAAAATCAGTTCCCGCCGCCACAACACAGTCGAGGTCACGCAGCCCAGCCTCGCGGCGCCTACCTCACTGAACACCTAATTCTAAATTTAAAAAATCTGAATTTGAAAAATGTACTTCAGCGGATTCACTTGTGGCACAGCAGCGAACGGATCACTGAGCGTTGAACGAAAAAGACGATTGTTTTATTATCTAAACGAAATACAGAACATTGATGTAGAGATAAATTTGATTTACCACATTATTAAATTAAAATAAAGGATGAATACTTAGCATTACTCACGATAAGTTATTTAACCAACACCTGTAATAACTTGCCTGTATAAAAACTATTTTCAAAAATTGTGAGGAACAGCAACAAGAGGAAAAATCGAGCAATTTAACCTTAAATTCTCACACATAGTTCAAAACAGAGGTGCACGCACGCAAAGGCATACTCTCATATATGATCAAAGTTTTGCAATATTTCGTTTATCTAAACAAAGTTCATCCTATAGGATTAACAGTACATCGCCAGGGTACAGTAAAAATGCATAAAAACTACCTAAATAAAAATTTATGCTAAATGTTTATAGTAAAAACAATTTTTGATGACGCACATTCAAAGGAAAAGGGGTTATTCATAAATATCTTAATTTAAGTATAAAATTGAAAAATACGTAATCGAGCGTGTAATAGTAAAAAGAAATTTATCACAGATTAAGGAAGTAGTTCGGCCAGCAACACGGACCGTATCTTTTACCTTCAATAGCTGCGTAC
>VOMN01085927.1:0-10913 GCA_014899125.1 Orchestia grillus
TACCTCTATTGCCTATGGCCTATCCTATGCCCCCCGAGGGGATTGTCAACATAAACAATGATACATTGTATATTTGTTTTGCCAACGCCAATGCCCAATCAATGCCAGAACACACGTAGAGAATCTCTTAAAAATCACTCCACACGACTGCGCGGCTCCCACTGCACAGCCCCACCCGAATCACATCCTCATAGAGAGAGCGACGAGCGACGGAAGTGCCCTCAACAGTACCGTGCTTCCGGCACGGTCATGCCTAGGAGCTTTTTTCAACGCATCAGTGCCCGCAGGAAATGATATCTTGGATACATCGAAAAGTTATATCTCGAGTGAATCGGAAAATTATCCCTCTAATAAATTGGAAAATAATATGCGAGAGTTTACGGGTCGCAACACGAGACACCGGTGCCCGAGCTTAAGAAAAACGGAGAGGAAAATGAAGAAAGTTCCCCCACGGGCGGAGTGGGACCAGTGAGTGTGTGGCCGGGCCATGGAAGGGCTTGAAGGTTTAGGAATTTGAGGAATACTGAGGACTGCCTCAGTGACTCGACAAAGTAGAAATACAAGAAACGATCCTAATTGGAACAGGTTGGGCAGCCCAATCAAGCAACTTGTTGTAATTGAAAATTGAGTTAATCATTCGGTGTGATAAGTTCTATTTAATAAAAGGTGAAATAATGTATCTACGCCCTCCTGTTGAGCAAAGTACTAGTAGTAGTAGAAGTGTGGATAGCAGCGCTTTAGATTTCGCAAGGTACCACAGCTGACAGAGGCTGCTGAAGCGAGTTTCCTAATGCTTCCAGTTGGGTCCCTCCGAATTTTTTCTCTTGTGTTTTTGATCAGTTGGGGTGCTCCCACTGACCGATTTGGAGTACTTGTTCTTGGCAGGTGCGATCTTGTCTCTTTAAGGTATTTCCAGACTATGTAAACTTCTGCCCTGTTCACACGAGGCCTGATAAGTTTAAAAGTTTCCCCAGTTGTTTTTCTTGTCTTATACATTCACTAATCGCTTCGCTAGTTTTGTTCATGTTACTAAATATAGAAAATACAGGCCTGAAAAATGTATATTCAATACACGAAATACTATGATGAAATTCACCCAATTTTTCTCAAGGAATTCCATTACATAAGTTGTGTAATGTTATTGCAAAAAGTGTACACCCCTCATGTTCTTACCCTGTACAGTAAAGCTGCATTTAGATTTTCATGCGAAACAAATACCGTCTTTATGAAAGTGAATTTCGAAATCCACATAGACGGTGACGGAGTAACAGCGTCCTATTGGCTTGTACGGGCCCTCAAGTGGTGTCTCTCACTGAGCCCAGTTCATTGTCCGTCATTTCTTATTCGATTGTAGCACCGCGTCAAATGTAAATTGCTGGCTGCAAATGAATGTTTCAAATATTTCAAACATTTGGATGAGCCACGCTGCAAATCACGCCACGCGTTGAATTTCAGTTATTGAAAATATTTTAAGCTTACCACATTTGCTCTAACTATGCCGATATCCGTGCGGAATTTGATTTTTCATTCCTACTTCACGAGGAATGGCTACCCGCATAAAGTAGTTTCTCGCTTAATAAACAGATTTATGGACAAAGTTTTTCTACCTAGCCATAACTTCCAGAACTCTGATTTCAACTATTTTATTTTACCTTTTTTTCGGCACACAATCGGAAAAGTTAAAGGAGATTTAAAAACATTTTTATCTACATTGTTTTCTGAGCTTTCATTTCGCATTATTTTAGTAAACAAGCGCGTAGTAGGATCATCTTTCATTTAAAAGATTTGCTGTGGACTAGCAGACGATCTGCCCTCATCCACAATTCCAGTTGTGCGCATTGTGCATCGCAACACGTGAGTTCAACACGCAGAGCACTTTTGGTGAGGGTTGCTGAGCATGCTGGTCGGAGTCATCGTTTGCTTGGTTCTCCTGCGCATTCCTCCATTAACCTACACTGCACCAATGATTCTCGTGACTAACGTGCTAGTATTGGTAACCTTGAAATATGAGATGCATGTTCTGGTCATTTTGATCTTCGTACCGTAGGGTCCCAGTGTATTCACAAGCTAAAGCCGCCTCTCAATGAAATGCAAAGTGCACTCCCTCTAAAAATAGTCAGCTCTGTCCAAGTCTTAATCAGCGAACTATTATTTTCCTGATTTATCGATTCAATTTTTTTCTCAATTCAAGTTTCACCCTTGATGTTCCAATTGTTTATCGTCAAATATTTCTTAGGTTAAGTTAATATTCTCTGTTGATGATGAGCTTAGAGCTCGAAATGTTCACATTTAAATGTTTTAAGATTTGTTTTCTCTCACCTTAAATATATCACGAGTCATTTCAAACGGTTTATTACCCAAGGCGTTACATCGGTTAAAAACGACAGACATTGATTTTTAACTCTGAATGATCGAAGATTCAAAATCATAGCTACAACGGGCCAGTACAAGCTTCATACCATCTAGGGCACCCTGCCAGCATCAGCTCAGTTCCCTGGAGAGTCGGTTATTGAAGCAATGCTCACATGAACACGAGGCAGGAGTCGTTGTCATGGCGGACACTACTGTGGTCATCATGCGTAGCAGCTTCGCTCTGGTGCTGCCTGTCGCCTGCCGCAGCTGCTCGCCAAACGCTCCTCACCGCCAGCCGCAGTCGCCCGCCTGAGCACGGCACAGCCGTCAAGCAGGAGCCCAGCCGACTGCTCGGTCTGATGTAGTACCCCCTCGAGTCCATTTTCTGTGAAAAATGAAAAACTGAATAGAAAATACAAAAAAATTCTGATATTTACCACAAATTGTGGGCCTGCAAGACTTCAATATTCTAGCACGCAATTATTTCCAGTTGAAGTTATTCATGAGAAGATTTTACCATATATGTGATTAAACCCTGTGAAAGTAAAGGATCAGTCTCAACGTTGATAGAAAATGGGAACAGTTATAATGAACTAAATTTTAAATCGTTCAGGGTAACTTTCCACGGATGTTTTCGTAACTGAACGTGGCTTCCGATTCAAGTTCCGAGTGGCTGCATAGTTCAGGTGGAGGGAGATACGACGGTGACCGGACGGGTGGGGGCTTCGGTGANATCCAACAACTTTCACGATCCATCAGGATCCTCGAAGAAGAAGAAGAAGTGGCTTCCGAGTGACACTTGACATGTATTAGAAGGTATTACTTATTTTCTAATGAGAAATAGTTAACCATAAATGGAAAAAAATACTCTTCCAAGCAAGATCACGAGCCAACTGTAACAATTACGAAGTACAAAGTACACAAATTCAAGAGCATTATGAAATAGCCAGAAATATTTCAGCAGGGAAAGGAAAGTTAATGCGAGGGAGACAAAACACATATTATTCATTTTTCTTACGGTTGTAGCTATAAAATTACTTAAAGCCTGTTTCAGTATTTATTATTCTCGAGAACAATGTATGTACTGGGATATTACAGGTAAAGTGATGTCCATCTACACTGAAAGTCCTTAAATAACAACTTAAAATATACAAAACACCCTACAAAGTATTCTACCTGCACAGAACTTTGAATGTTCAAAAGACGTGCGAGATCATCCAACCTGCGATTGTTCCCGGGTTCGTAGGCACTCGGCAACATGACATTCTCATCCGTGGCGGTCAACATTTTCCTGAAAAAATTGAGAGCGCCAATTTTTTTTCGCGAGATAAAGCGCGCATCATATGTATTATTTTGCAGTAGAATTGAGCATATTTTATCTTATTTTCAATTATCTTCAATTGATGTGACGATCAGCAAAGACAATTTTATTTTTTACCAAGCTTTCTGTTGAATAAGCTCCAACCGTCGTCATGGGCGATGTATTTTGACCGGGACCTGCTCTACATTACATCGGTATCTATACTACGGTATCAAACAACTACTTTAATATAAAAAACATATGTTCCAAACCATATTTCATCATAGTTGAATTCATTTGTATTCTATTTAGATCTTGCCTATGGAAGGTTCACTGCCTAAGAATTCCACTGTAAGGCTTTCAAGACATTCACGATGAATCATACATCAGCTTTGGCAGAAGTAACATATTCTTTCCTTTCCATAGTGAGGTGGCGTGAAAAAATACTAAAATATTTCATTCTGTTTGCCAAAGAGTCCAATTGTGCCTACTAGTTTCCTGACTTTAAATTGAGATACACAATTCTGAGGTAAAATATCAAAGCAAAGTAGTGCATCAGGTAATTCCTCGAGGGTGAACGCATAGTAATAAATTTCATAAATTTCCAATTGCAACGCTAAGATGAAAATGAGATTTGATTCAATTGTTCAAACAAGATTTCTAGTTAACTAATGAATCTCGCTGGAAAAAGAATGTATTAAAAATCTACACTTACCTTATGAATTTTTCCACTTTTACCTCTTCCTTGATAAAATAAATACGAAACCCATTAGCGACAAAGAAATATTCGTGCACTTGTCTCCCGTACTTCTTACTAGCTTCTATTTCAGACATCATCAGGAAGTAAACCTGTGAACAAAGAAATTTTGGTGAAAATCTGATAATCAAAATTTACTTCGCTTATCGAAAAAAATACGAATCTAACATTAAAATACATCGAAACTAATTAGTCACTACCTGGATTAACGAAGAGTCTTCCAATAAACTCTGACCAACCCTAAACAAGTTAATAGAACACCGATCCAACTACGAACCCCAAAAAATTTCTAACGCCATGGCATGAATGAAATTGACCGTTTATTTCCGTGACGTTATGTTGCGTACAAAGAATCGATTACAAGGTACAAAGCCCTCTGTTATTTACCGTTCAAGTCATGGTAACGGAATTGGGTCCTGAAATTTAGCTAATTTCCCGTTTGCCCAGGGACGCCAAAAAATTCAGTCAGTTTGCATGCCACATTTGTATGAAAGAATTCAGGCTCGGCACTGGAAAATTTCATACCTTTGACATGAGTGCTTAATACTAACATTTTATACCTCAGACATGTGTGCTAAGTGCCCACAAACGTCGTTCAGATGGTCTGGATTAGTGAAGCGTTATCAGTAGCTACAGGAGCACGACCGTGATTCAGAAGTTTGATAAGATTCATGATTTAGACGATAACGAGCTGAATGAAATTTTCCCACGTGAAGGTGGTACTGGTACTTTGTAATAAACATCAAGAAACTTTATTATAAACAAACGTTACATCTCGTGGGTTCTTTACTTAATTAAAAGCAAAAACTCATTTAGCCTACTTATCATTATTCAATCACATACATCGTTTAAAAATCGTGTTTGACTCTTCACTTCACACACAGTTAAGGTAGATTCTACAGAACTAATAGATAAATCAGTGTAGGCTATTGATGCATTCAGAAGCCTTGTTTATCAATAGTACTAGTCGCACAATCCGTCAGAAGTAGCAGGACTTCCTATGTACAGTAACGTCCAAAATTAAGAAACAAGATTTAAAACTTCGAGAATTAAAGAAATAATACGTCAATTTTTCTATAATTTCCACTGAATGTAAGTATATAGATGATAAACAGTGTTTAGTCTTTTCAGGTTGGCTGATACACTACATAAAAAGAAATAAACAATCTGCCTACTTTCAAGTATTCTAAATTAAGGAATTAATTATTACCTCTTAGAAAAAAGAAAATGAATGTACGAATAAACACAAAACGAAAATTTTTTTTAACATATGGTGCTTAGACCCTTATTTTGGATCATGGTAACGCACTCCGGCTCGGAAACTACAATGAATTTTATTATTGAACCACCATGGTTTTTGCTTATTTGTGATGCAATTTTAACGATAAATCTTCTCTATTAGCTGGATTTCGTGCCGTAACACTGCACGAATGTCTTCCATGAGTTCTCTTTAGGATTCAGATCGGTACTTGGGAGTGACCAGCTCGTATATTCAAATCTTTGATCGCTTAGATAGTCCATAAAAAGTTTTGACTCATGGCAAGGAGCGTTGTCCTGCCTGCATAAATACTCAAATCCCAACTCCAGAATTTTATAACACTGGTACTACACGTCGTTCAAACGGATTTTTATTAGTTACACTATTAGCTAAACGTACTAGAGTGTAGCACTCGATCCTGAAATCATTCCAAAGACCATGACGCTAATTCCACTGAAATTGACTGTTTTCTTGACACAGTTAGACTTGGAACTTTCACCGATTCTTTTGTTTTCGATCGCTATTAGATATATAAAATGTTGATAAAAGATACTTTGAGTCAATTTTCTTTTGACCAATTAGCATGCTTGATCGCGGAAGCCTATTTTCTATCTCGGTTTTGTTACTCGTCAGTGGTTTTTCAGAGGGCTTCTGGCATTAAGTATTTCACGCATGCGTTTTTATACAATTTACAGATATTTCATTTTAAATTTGCGTGAAAAAGTATCCTGCATTGAGAAAAAGACCCTTGAGAGCAAGACGATGAATGGAAAGATCCTCTTTTAATGAAGTTTTTCCTGGCCTGCCGTACTTTTCCTCTATAGTGTGGATAAGAATTAACAATCATTTCTATCTACGGTAGAATTAAATGTTAATTTCTATGTATACAGCAAATCAAAAAAGCAACAGTGCCTATGAGCCTCTAGGGCGAAAAGGGTTCACGGAAACCTAGCTGCATGAAGTTTACCAGCGTGATTCTTAACTCTAATATTCAGCTCCCAATCTTTTCGAAGTTCTACAAATCTGTTCAACAGTGTGATTTTAAATCAGAAATTTTACAATTTTGGATCAAACGTCTGTATTTACTCTAGAACTTTGAAACCAATGTGACAAATTTTGCTCTAATTACAGAGTCTTTATTATCTCTATCTTAGTCTTGCGTGTCAAGAACGCGAATGATTTCAAAGTACCACAATAAATTTCATTAATGTTTCTTAATTTTGGACACATGCAAATCAGCTAATCAGTAATTACTCATTTCTTTTTGTATATTGTAACACTTGACCTGAAAAGTCACGCCAATGCTTATCATCTATATACATACCTACACTCAATGGAAATTATAGAAAATTTGACCCCCTGTTTCTTTGGGTTAAATCGCTTTAAATTTTATTCCTTAGTTTTGGACGTTACTGTACATTCTTACAATGAATTGTATTTTCCCAGTGAAACATATATTGTGGCACAATGTTTCTCATCATTTTCTTCGAAATCAACCATTCATAACCAAACTATCTTGACTAAAATTTTGTCCTATCATATTCTACCAAATAAAACAATTTCCTTTCGATTATATTAATATTTACAATATCTCATCGCCAACTCCGCCGTACATCATTGAGGCTTAAAGTGATGTTCTCTTATGAATTACTGATAAGGTGGACCGAGCGACCTACGTAACTATAAAAGAACACGAAAAATAACCCACGTAATAAATTGAAACGATTTATTACCACAAGTGTTGGATCATTTAAAAATATTACAAGCTAGGATTTCTCATACCATTACATTGGAGTTTTTTATACATAGCTACTTGTGGGCCCGAATAAGTTCTTAAGTGGATACGGGAATGAGAAAGAGGGCAGAATCGTTTGTCTGACGACGCTGAGATATTCGAAATTTATACTCTTCGTTTAATCTTGTATGTGGATACCAACTCAACTGCATAGGATATATTTCTGGAAACGGTTTGATTTTGATAAATTGTATTTGACCCAACTGGTCACGTGTTGTCTAGTCATTTCCCAAATCTTGCCTCAATAAGCCGTGAGAAGCGGTGAAGGTAAACACCCGCATAAAAGTCCAATAAATTCATGAGCAGTAGAGTGTCGCGACCGCCTGCAACTGTACTGGCGTGCTCGTCCAAGAAGGCTTCAATGTCGTCCATTAGTGCCGATGACTCGTGGACGATGGTAGACGTGAAGTTCTTCACCGACTCTGTATCCTAGTTGCAAAGATGAGGTTGAACAGGGTAGTTTTTTCAGAGATTCTTTTGAGTTGAAATTTATCATTCCCAAGCTTTGATGATGAATCTCGAAGATGGAGACAGTCGTAAAGAAATTTTTATTTCAAACACAGTTGACATGCGGGATAACATCGAGTTTTAAATATCTTACAATTACTGATGCGCGGTGGGTGTGGGGAATGTGAGTTTAAGCTTTCTTTCACAATGGAAGCACTCCGTGGTTCCATAAAAATCGGTCTACAGCTGGGAGTCGAACTCTAGCAACCTCATTTAAGAATGAAGGTCATAACCAAATAAAAGCTTTTCCTTTGAGGAAAGCGAGTTAATCTTGCACCAAGCCAAATATTAACTCCCTATACCACCAGTAACCCTATGGGTCACTGTTTTAAAGTCACACTTGAGCCTCTAATGATTCTTCTTTATTTACTTAGAAATATGAAAAGAAAAATGAAATATTTCGTCCACCTACCGTGAATACCTAACCCACCTTCAAACTCTGCATTGTTCGTTCATGATCATGAACTTGTTCTGTCTTTGATTGCTTATTTGCCTACTGACACACTGTGATTATCAAGTCTCCATAACTTTTCAACTGAGGATTTTTGGACATGCCTACATAGGATCAAATGTGTTTATTTCACCGAAATCAAACTTGTGTTGAAGTTTGTTCAAAGAATTTTGAAACACCACGTCTGTACGTATATTACTCGCCCATGTATAGTACGAATAGGTCTCACAAGTAATACTGACGTTCATACGAATATTGTGCGTAAAAAAACACAAAGATATGACATTTGTAAAGAGTTTATGAATAAACTTTCTTCAGATTTGTGTTTCCCATTCTTTCGTATTAATTCAAATGCGATCCTTTTCTGATCTGCCCTGAACCTACTAATTAATAAGAACAAGGAGCGAAATTAAACGCACGGAATTGAGTAACTCTGATGCGGTTGACTTGGTTCGCCTTCATCCGACCCAGACACAGAATGCCTCGAGCCGCGGCAGGCACGAGGGGAAGAACTGCCCAGATTTTGGCACATAATGTGAACAATTGTACACTGTCTGTCGCTCTCCTGACCTACGTGATGCCCTCAGTCTGCTGAACGTACCGAATGGAGACAGTCTAACACGACGTCAGGGAAACCATCCTTCGCGAGAGTAATTCGGCAGAAACTGAAACGTATTTTACCTCGGGGAAGACGTCAGAATACGACCCCGTGAAGCAACACGCTAGCTAGGCTCCACATACTTGCTATCATGCATACGTACTGACACCTTCTAGGTCTAGGTTCAGTCCAAAAATATTCGAAGGGAATGCAGTTTAAACTACAAGGCACCGAAAAAAGTGTTATTACAGACTAATCGCTCATTAAGTGATTTTTAAACATCGCTATTTTTTCAAAAATTTATAACGAATAGTATCGTATATATTTGTTACATTGTTCACTATGTTTAATGCGATGTTTACGTTCAATACTTCGTTTAATACTCAACAAACATCCCTAGATTTTGAGCGGGTAATTAGAACAGCGTTGTGGAGCACCAGTGGCACGATATTAAGCCCTTGATGATCAATATTAGTGCGGAACACATTTTGCGCCGCTCTGCGTTAACAAACCAGAGCCAGTATACGAATTCAAGAAGCTAATCTCAAAAACATCTAAGAAAATCACAGCAGCTGCCATACCTTGATGTCAATGTCTTTTCCATACGGCTTGAAAAACTCCCAATATTCGGTGCTGAAACTCCGTACTCGGGAAGACCAAGGCTGCCAGCTCAGCTTGGAACCGCTGCAAAGGCATTGGGATATTTCGGTGAAGTTCAAAGTGGCTTCATCATAGTTGCAGTAATCAACAAATAAAATTCGTCAATATCTTTACAGGACTCCAGTCTTTCTTAAATGAATAAAAACATTTGAGCCCGAATCAGCAACACTAAAAACACAGATCCTAATAAAATTTGTCAACAACTTTGTATGTCTGCGACCAAAGAGCATGTATTACCATGCCGGCATGGTGTGCTCGATCTTTACTGCAACTAGCCTTCCCCTGCAACTGAACGGACTGCTTGCCGATTCATTACCTTTGGCTACAGCCCTTTCACTTGTGACTAAATAAGATCATCCTTCGAGAGGTAGAAGACGGAAACGGAATTGATGCGCTTGAGTACAGGTAACACAGATCACAAATTACGCGACGGACAGATCTGACGAATGTTAGACGACCGATAAAGTAAGTCAAATTACGCGACGGACAGATCTGACAATGTTAAAAAACTGACTAACTTTGCAAAGGAATATTGAATAGATTCTCAAGCAACATCGCTAGACTTTGATTAATTAGGACCGCGTTGTGGAGCACAAAGTCTAAGGTAGGGAGGGCCACGGAATACGTCTGCCCTGCTGTCAGAGCGTGCTGCGTTGACTGGACTTGTCTGTGAGAAGAAAAAGGAAAATCGTATATTCCGAAATCAGTCATATACAAAGTATAGCGCCCGTTGGGTTTTCAGTAAGACAGCAACTTAATAAACAGGTGAAGACACCTCGTCGAGACTTCTATGGTCATGATTCTTTAGTCAATGGCCTATAGTTCAGCGTGAAGCGATTAGCAGGAGAGCTAAATATGCGCTATAAACATCGTGCGAGTCTTTGAACATACCTGATACAGCTTGAACGTTACAATTAAAAAATGGGGAAAAAGTAAAACTTCTTATAAATTATAAAGTCAAACAATGAAAATTTGAATTGTGGGACGTGTGTGTGTAAACGTGCTGTACTCCCGATGGCAAAGTAATTGGTGCGTAATTTTCCAAAAACTTTTATACTATTGACAATTAAAAGAAATTCAACACATCGGGGTTTAAGAAGACCTTCGAAAACAACTAAATTGAAGCGACTGGAAAATTACGATATTAAATTCGGTCAATTGAGCCTACTGGATGGCAACTGCGCTGTTATGCTTCTGTAGCGATTAGTTTGTCGCTAACTATGGCGGTCCAACCC
>VOMN01085934.1:0-11719 GCA_014899125.1 Orchestia grillus
CCCTCATGGTGCACCCTGTCCCCTCATGGTGCGCCCTGTCCCCTCATGGTGCGCCCTGTCCCCTCATGGTGCGCGCTGCCTCCGTCAGCAGGTCATGTGACAGCGTGAGAACATGCGAGCCTCCCTTGCTGACAGCCCTCTGTCCGCTGACACTCCGCCTGACCGCTCCGATGGTGGTGGGACTGTGGTCTGGGGCACCGAAGTAGTCCAGGCGAACCTGCCTTTGTACTTGTCTGGCCTCCTCTCCCCTAGAGGTACCTGCACCCTGTGGCCACAGGTACACTTACCCCCGTACATGACTGCTCTCCTCTCTCCCAGAGGTACCTACACCCTGTGGCCACAGGTACACTTACCCCCGTACATGACAGCTCTCCTCTCTCCCGGAAGCGGCTGGGCCGGTGGTCGCGCTCCCCCCTCCCCCCAGCGATTGCATTTATTTGCCAACTTCGTGCGGCAATTCGTCGTTGGGATTCTCATTACCTCTCACAAGAGCCATTCCAGGTGAATGCAATTGCAAAGCCCGGCACTTGAGTCCAACATGAGCCCTGTGAAATGCATTGCGTCCCACCAGCAGAAGATCGGGCTCAGCAGCCTAGGGACGAGTGCGAGTGGCTGCTGTCGTCCTCCGAACTTGCAGTCGCATCGGGGGCCGAGTTGTCGTTAGTCAGGCAAGCCTTCAAGAATGAAATAATTGCAGGGTTTGTTGGTTGGGCTTGAGGTCAGTGATAATTCATTGATTTTAACTTTGACTTTGACTAACTTTTAACTTTGACGTTTGTTTTGACTTTGACTAACTTTTAACTTTGACTATAGTTTCACATTACCTTTTACTTCAATTAGATTACAGTTGTTCTTGTTACTCCATCTGGAATAATTATAAACGTTATACGACATAAATGGAAAGTTTACGAACTGAACTAAGATCTCAGGAGAATTTTTTAGGTCTTTAATGTGACTTGGACATCAAGTTTTCTAATTTATAATTTCGAAGAGACGACGTCCTCGAATCTGGAAACATTGAAGCTTCAATATTCCTCGGCCACTCCCACAGCAAGATTTAAATACTTGGAAACATAGTCATACCGTCGAGACCTGGCCTGAGCATACTGAGATCATTCTAATGAATTGCGAGAATCATAAGAAAAAATTTCATTACCAATTCATTTGCGGAGACAAAGAGTAAGTTATGCATACAGGAGGCATACATTGCGACTGAACTGGGGCATGGCGGCTTATGAAGGCGCTTGCTGCAGCACTTCCCTGCCCCTCGCTAAGATAAGCTTAGGGTTCGCGGTTAACGTCAGGGCTAGGGTTAGGGTCGAGGTCAGGGCTTGATGAGGATGCAGGTGATAATAGCTTTTACCTGATCAGCACCTGCAGTCCATTTTGCATAAATGTTTTATGATGAACAGTGGAAGGAAGATACAACTACAATTTGCTTGTATCCGTACTGGAATTTTTCCTTACAAGAATAGCTTTAGAAAATCACAATGGAATTGACCCGATAAATTGGGCTCACTCAAGCAGACCGCTGGAGTTTGCCTGAAGTCGGAGACTGCGGCGCCTTCTCGGCTAGTTGGCAGATTTCTTTCAGTTTTGGTCTTGTCAAAGTCCGAAAACTAGCCCTACTCAGTGGACGTGAGGCTACCGTAAGTTTCAGCCTCGTCAAAGTTATAAAATAAGGCATACTTTGTGGTCACGAGGTGTTTGTCAGTCTCAGCCTCGTCAATGTCACAAAATACTTAGTAGACGTGTGACTTTTTGTCTTGGCCTTATCAAAGTTTCATGTACGGCATACTCAGTGGTCGTGCGGCTCCAGCCAGCCTAGGTTACGTCCGTCGCAAAAAAACCCAAGTCTGAGGGCGTGCGGCTATTTATCTTCTGGCCAACATTTTTATTCGCTGGTCTGTAAATAGAAAACAAAAATTTAATGGAGGCCCCGCCAATTATAAAATTGCTCGCCTGCTAACTTTGCAGCCGGCGGGAAATGAGGAAGTTAGTGGCGGAGACTGGCAGAGTGGGATATGGTGCTGCAGATGATGGTGGTATTTGTAGTAGTGATAGAGGCACTAGATATGGTTGTTGTATAACTGATAATAATGAGACTTTAACACTTTGACTGTGACGTGTGCCATATATGGTTCACGCGGTCATCTAACCTAACCTAGCGTAACGAAAGCACAACATATATGAATACAAATTTTTAGGTTTTCATAAAATTTGTGTTCATTACTCAAATAAGCTAGTTGGGATTAGGGGGAAATGAATAGGATAACCAAATTTGTGACAGCAAAATTTTTCAGTTTTAAACTCTCAGCCGAAATTTTGTCGACATGAAATATTTCGTGCGTGGAGAATCGCAGTCAAAATGTTAAGAATAGACCGACTAGGTAGTAGCATTGTTCGAATCCCAAATTGGAAGATAACTTGATCTACGTATATACTCCAAGTTCAATTCTTTCATTCATTTACAGTTCGGTGGGAAATTGACGAATACTTGGGAACTGGATAATAACTGATTAATAATAACCGATTTATGGTCATAGGCCTCGACATAAGACTTCGCTATGCAATGGCTGACATAGGACTATGTCATGCGAGGGTGGACATAGGACTATGTCATGCGAGGATGGACATAGGACTATATCATGCGAGGGTGGACATAGGACTATGCCGTGCGAGGGTGGACATAGGACTATGGGCATAGGACACCTAGAGCAGAGCGTCGCGCTCTCAGTTTGGATCTCTCTCACTGCGCCTGTTTCAGGTCCAGGTAGGACAATCAAGACTAAACAACACAACAAACATAGACTTCATTTATATCTTTGCTCAATTAATTCGATATTGTGGGCGTCACCTGATTGGACATGACACGCTCATCATTAGAACAACACTGTCCAAGACACACACATGGAATCTCGACTAAAGTCCTGAATTAAGTAGCGCGTCTGCACCTGTCCCGACCTATGTGGGGCACGCTCTCTGAGGGGCGCTCAGCCATCTCAGGGGGTGCCATTCCAAGGGACTCAGGAGCGTGATTGTGTCATTCGGAGTAGTAATTCAGTGTAATTTAAAAGAGAAGTAATCGTGAATGGTTTAGAAAAGTAATTGTGAGTCATTCATAGAAATAATTTGGTGCAATTCAGAAAAACATATTTTGTGATTCAGAAGAAATTTTCGGAACCATTTGGGAGTAATTCAGTGATATTTAGGGGAACAATTCAGAAGAGTAATTCTGGGTTATTCAGAAGCGCATTTCAAAAGAATAATTCAGTAGAACAATACAGAAGTGCAATTCAGAAGAAATTGCTGAAGGGCAGTTCATAATGAGAATTCATTACAATAATTCAAAATTGTGATTCAGAAAAATATTCAGCAGAACAATCCGAAATTGTGCTTTCGAAGAACAATTCAACAGAACAATTCAGAAGAATAATTCAGCAGAACAATTCAGCCGAATAGTTCAGCTTTACCCTCAAGAGACTAGCTGCACAGAGTCCACCCAGTCTCCCTCACTCTGTGAGTCACGAAATCTGATTATGATATGAAGATCGTCATGTATATGATTATAATCCCATTCATGACAGTGAATATAATTATATTCACACCATGCCTATGTCCACCCTCGCCACACAATGAATAGAATTATATTCATTGTGTGGCACAATTTTTATAATAGTATTTTTACTTACAATATTGTTCATCATGGTTAAAATATTCGGTAAGTCGCCCTTCAAGAACGATCGTCAGCAGTGTGCTATGAACTAGGACGTTTATGTACTCGTAGACTCGTCCATTCAATTTCGGTTGCAATTATCTTTCAATATTTTGTGTCATTTAGCGTATTGACCTGATCTAACGGTCCCCACCAGAGCTCAGTCCCAGCCGTCTGCCACGTTCGGGCTCGATATTCTTTTGCTTGTCTTGGTCGCTTTTGATTGGCTTCGATCTTTTTCCTTCGGCCTTGAGCTTTTGTACCTGCCTTTACCTATTTGTATCTACCTGGGTCTTTTTGTATCTGCCTTGAGCTTTTTGTATCTGACTCAATCTTTTTATAACTGCCTCGATCTTTTTTATATTTGACTCGGTTTTTTATAACTGCCTCGATCTTTTCATACCTGCCTTGAGCTTTTTGTATCGGACTCCATCTTTTTATACCTGCCTCGATCTTTTTATATCTGACTCGATCTTTTTATATCTGACTCGATATTTCTATACTTGACTCGGTCTTTTTATACCTGCCTCGGTCTTTTTATATCTGCCTCGATCTTTTTATATCTGACGATCTTTTCATATCATCTTCTTTGATCCTCGTCGATCCTTAGCAATTTGAGGGGATCTTCATGTTTATGCCGATCAGCTTGAACTAGCGTCAATTTTTTTTTGTCTATCGGCTTAAATCTACGTCGATATTTTTTCATCAATGTCGATCCGCTTTATTCTGCGTCTGTCTTCTTTGATGCTTTTCGATCCTCTGTAATTTGAGTCGGTCTTTAAAATCAAGTCTATCCGCTTTAATCAGCGTCGACCTTGAAAGTCGAGTCGATCTGCTTCAACCTGCGTCGATCCACTTTAATCTGCGACGATCTCCTCTCATCCACGATGATCTGCTGTGACCTGCGTCCTGCAGCGTCGCGGTGCTGCCAGACGTGCACCAGAGGGGACCTCGCCGCATGCGTAGCGCTTGTCGTACCACAATGGCCTTCCTTCATCTGGCCATACATTTAAAGAACCTTAAAGAACCTCTATTAATTCCAACGCGTTTTACCGCTGGGGTTTCAATACCTTACAACTACTGGCGTGGTGAGGGAAGTGAGGAATGTGTGCTTTAAGCTTCCTTTCCAAGGGAAGTACTCCCTGTATTCGTGGAATACCTTTCCTCAGCCGGGATCAAACCCTGAACGTCCCGGCTGTGAGGCCATCACGCTAAAGTGCCTTTAGCGTAGAAAAAAGTGCCTTTATTAATTCCAAGACGTTTTACAGCTGGGTTTTCAATGCTTTAGAACTACCGACGCGCTAGGGATGTGAGAAATGTTTGGTGTCAGCTTCTTTCGTCGTTCTCTCCACTTGAACATGGACACCAGCCAGGGATTATTTTGTAAAACTTTCATTTGAAGACTTACAGAGATATTTCAGAACCGTGAACATAAATTTGTTCACGATACCGAACATGTGCACTACAGGATGAAACTGAGGACTAAGTTTGCTATTGCGTTCGTGATGATGGCGAGCTGTTCTTTTGGATGCAATCTGTAACTGTTGTCTACTACATTCTCAATTAACGGTTAAGATATTGAAAAAAGTAGTTTCAGCTTTCAAACCCTATACCAAAATTTATCCATCTGAAATTAAGAAGCTAAAAAAGGTATTACATTTTTTTCAGAGCGTGGTAAATAAGGAACGATTTTTGGGTGCGCTGGAAGGAGTCCGTGTGATAGTGCCAGAGGTGCGCGGTGCCTCTGCGATTGCTGCTGTGGACGAAGTGAATGTTGCAATGAAAAAACTCAACCTTACCGGGGAAAATCGAATATTCCTATGAAGGAAATGAATGTTTTTGTAAAAGAAATGAATGTTGTTGCAAAAGAAGTGAATTTTACCATAGAAGTGAAATTAGACTTGTCGGTCAAGAGCTCATCTGAACTAAAGTTGTTTGTGAATGGATGAATGACATTTCAGATTATGTACATTACTGGCAGCCGCTTTTAAGGAGAATGAATACCCAAGCTTTTCAATTGAAAGTTAGAATATTCTCAACTTTGAATGGAATTGAAGTTCATTGATGACAAACTTCAAGTTTTTTCTAAATTTGTTTCAGAAAAAAATTTTAGGTTATTTTTCTTCGATTTGAAAATAGGTTGACTTCTTTTGATCTCTCTCCATAGTGCGTTACTTCGAGTAAACTTTCTTTCAATAAAAACTTGGGCTCCGCAAAAGTCTTGAGCGCTGGAGAGACGGAGACCCGCTGGCACTCACTCCCGTCACCGGTATTGCACGTGACTCTCGTCACCGGTATTGCACGTGACTCCCGTCCCCGGTATTGCACGTGGCTCACGTCACCGGCATTGCACGTGGCTCACGTCACCGGTATTGCACGTGGCTCACGTCACCGGTATTGCACGTGACTCCCGTCACCGGTATTGCACGTGACTCTCGTCACCAATATTGTGAATTTTATCTCCAATATTGCTGCTTCCGCCGCAAATATTTTATGTGACTTTTGTCTTTGATTTTGTGCCTTTTATCACTGATATTATAAGTGCCTTTCGTGACCAATAATGCGTCCTTCATCTCTAATATTGCTATTTTCGTTGCCAATACTTCACGTGGCTTTCGTCATTAATATGAGCGACTTCTTTCATTGATGTTGTGACTTTCATCACAAGAAACGCTGGGCACCTGCAGGAGGGTCCCTAACATCACAATTACCAGTAGGGTGCCTGACTGGCTGGGCCGCGCCGTGTGCAGGGTGAGGGAGAGGCAGGATGAGACCGGCTGTGTCATTTTCACCTGAAATTTCTTTTACAGCCCAAATGTTGGGTCATCCTCTAACGCCGTGAGGCGGTGGCCTGACCTCAATGCTGTGCATACATGAATAGACAAGTATGCAATTGTGCTCGAGAAAATGAACTGTGAATAAACAAGTAAACAAGCACAGGTATTCTCTGGTAAGCCCACTTTACTCTAGTAACGCTTATCTAAATAATGGACTGCGCCCCACTTCTGCTCNCCCCCGGGGGAGGTATGACGAACTACGGCACGTCTCATTCTCGCAGCGATATCCTCGATGAGTTTCTTTTCACGCGAAGCAAAAGCTTTATTTACCCGACGCAGGCGCTCGGGGCCCAGAGATTGCTTCTAATAGAATTGTTATTGCCATCGGGGACAGCTGAAAGATCGAGCCTTCCTCAGCAGCATGTTGCTGGTCTGATATGTTTGCCTCCTTCTTCATTTTGGAGTGCGGCCAGTAATCGGACGTGTGGACCTTTATTAATTATTTTTTTCCCTTTATAACTGTAATTGATGAGCGAAGGAAGTGATTGTTATGGTGCTTTGTAGGAATGAATAGTTCGAAAACATCATAATCACAGAAATCAAAAATTTATGGCACTTCTTCCGTAACCCTTCATTTCACACTGCTGGCACACTAGTAGAGATCTAGGCCGACTAGAATCCCTGATAACTGCTCATAAAACACAGAGCACCACTTACCCTGTCGCAAATCTACGGTTATTGCTCCTAACATTCCACCCACACAGCCAAAGAAGCAGTAGCACTCTCCTGCTGGCCCCTCAGGTCATTAAAGCTGAGTGAGTGCATTAGAGTAGATACGCAGGGTGCTCTGCATGAGGAACTTTAATTGATGGCACCTTAGATAAAGTTATACGTGTGAGGGCAGCGAAGAACGAGGATGAGATCCGGCTTAACACCCTGGTTTGATAACACTGGCCCGTTGGAGCGGCGTTACGTGTGAGTTGAGGCTGTTTTTTGAACGTGAATAGATGTTCTTAGCAGAATGTCTATAGTAGTAAAACAGGAATACAGCAAATATGAAATTTCTTTGCGTTTAATATAGTATTAGGAACCGAGTCTATGGAAAAAAAAGTTAACTACCAAATGAAGGGACGAGGAAAAATGCAAAAATGATGTTGTAATTTCTGAAGGCTGTTTTGCGAAACTTTCGCTGAATTAATTGAAGATTTTACTAGCGCATATAACAGAGTGCCACGTAGGTAGAAAGATCAGTTCAAGAAAACGGTATGTAGGTTTCTAGGTAAGATATGAGGCAGTTGACATGACGTCAATACCAGTGTTGTTCGTCAGTACCTTGCCATTGATGGTGGTGTGCTGTAGGCATCAGGTACCTGTTCACGCGACTGATTTTGTAGTTTAACACTACACGCTTTAACGTAGAAAAGCTGCTTTACAAAGGTAGGTTTAGAAATTTCTGGTCGATAATAACCAATGTACTGAAACTGGTTTAACGCCGAGGACATTTCAACAGAAATTAATTCCTGCAAATTTAAGTTAAAGTTATACCGAAGACGGTACAGGACTTCAAGAGCGTACTACAATCATGCTGTAAATTAGCCGGCATTTCTTAGCCTTTGTGTACCAAAATATTCGGTTTAATACGCATGACTTTCTCTGACATTCCAGCCGTGAATGAACCAATCAAACGCCGGAGCAGTCGGAGGTGAATAATTTATTCGTAAGACCATGACTTTGACTTTTGCATAAAGGCTTTCAATTTTGAAGCTCACAACGTACTTCCTTGATCGCATCAAATGCACAGCTGCACTGCGGTGTGGCCTTGATGCAGCTGCAGCATCTGATGAGAGAGGTCACGTGGCGCTGCGGTGTGGCCTTGATGCAGCTGCAGCATCTGATGACAGAGGTCACGTGGCGCTGCGGTGTTGCGAGGGAAGTATTTGGAAGTAAAATTTCGACTTAAGCTTATCCACCCTGACAAATTCAAGTTCAAGTTAGACCTACATATAGCTCATGTCAAATTTAAGCATTTGAACTTCGAACAGCATTTTCAAGTATTGTTCGTTCGATAAATGTGTGACCCTTCTACCTTCAGTTTTCATGAATGTGTGAATTATTGCAATGTCAGTGTGGCGTTAATTTGAATTTAATCCAATTCGTGAGTGAGACTTGTAATTTTAAATTTCAAAATATTTATGCTCCCCTCAAAATAGAGAACTTTCTTTCTAAGTGTTGCTGTTCTGTTAATAGGTTTAAAGTGTAGTGTAATGTATATTGATGAAGGAAGAAGCTGCGGCTCATCGACATAGACAGTTGCTGTGCAACATAACTTCGATAGAGTCACTATTTAAATCTACAGCGGATCTGTCACAGGACGAAGTTCTTCTCCCAACACGTTAGTGGGATCAGTTGTACGTTTGTTAGAAATCTATTGAGACTAAGCTCCAAGGAAATTTATTCACAGACACTACATTAGTGAAGTGGAAGTGCTGTCAGATGCCTCAGCCTCCCTCAGGACGCGCGCCACTTCTGTAGGGGTGGCGGCGCTCGCCCCCTGCAGCGTGTCCTGCGCTGTGTGGCACTCCGAACGCCTGCTTCGTGTGCCGTCTAATTTTAGCTGGCAGTGGTATTGATGTAAATTACTGGTTTTCACTTCGTTCTATGCACATTTCTATTGAAATTTGTGGCTGTAAATTCTATAAGAATCTAGCTTTAGAGTGAGCAAAAGAGCTGAAATTCCTGTGGTTAAGGCAACAAAGTACGGCGTCCTCGATTCCCTGCCGGATCCCATGCTTCTCACTTAAAACTCAGTAAGGAGAGAAAATAAAGCATTCTTGTTCCGATGCTACCGTCACGTCCTGATAAAAAATATCGTTTATCAGTTCGGAAAATGTGACGTCCATGAGTATTCATTATCCCCCGAAAAAATGATGACAATCTTTTCCCTTCGTGTTACGGTTGTGGTTCGATTATTTGGAAAATCCTCCATTAGATTCCCTGCTTTATCATTGTGCAGCTGGAACTGCTTTATTAACGGAGCCGATAGAGAGTTGGTTCTTTTACTGGGTCCTCATCTTCATCGATGGTATTGACACGAGCTCGAATCTTTTGTTAGCTCTGCCAGCGCATGGTAATTTGCGTGCTGCGTCATCGATTCCATCGAGCAACATTGTGACCTTCAAGAGACAAGGCTGTCAAGGCTACAATTTGAATTGGCAACAGAAGTTGTCAACTCATTTCGCCCGTGCGTGCAAGGGCTGAAGTTCTTGTCAAGTGCAATCGGAAACACGCAAGACACGAACTGGGAACGTAGAAGTTGCGCTGTAGCGAGTGCAATGATGACGTGCGCCCACCTCAGTCGCCGGTGATGATATGCATTCAGTGATCATTTCGGCTCTTAATAGTCTTGCTGTATGTGCGTTGCTTTGATTCATTTGATTTTAATGCATTTTCAACCAATGCAGAGAAAATTTTAGCCTTGTTCTGGCAAGGCCCCTTCAAACTCCCTAGTCTCGGTGTTCCTCAGTATTCGATATCATAAATATGCATACGACGTGAAGGTACATTTTGCTGAGTTTGACTTAGGCTAAAACACAACTACTGCCATCTAGATCGGGTGATCGTGCACTTGAGCGGACTTCGTTTTTAGTTCAATGAAACTGCAATTAGATGCTTTCTAGTTCAATATGACGCTACAGCTCCCAACTTGTTTGGATGTAGTAGTCTGTAAATTACCGATAAAATTACTACTTGTCAACAACTGCTGTGGGCATCAATGTTTCAATTTGTAGAACGACAAACTTTTTATTAATTCCTGTTAAAATGAACTCGAATTAAGAGGCCTAAATACTCATCCAAGTATTAAAAGTGCTGTCGTTTCGCGATTTAAAAAGAGGAAAAATGCTCGTTGCGGTCTTAGTTAACACTATTATTTTCCTTGGAATTTCAGGCCTGAGTCGACAAACACTTCGTGCATTTCGGGGAGTTTTTGTACGTATTTTGTGTTCTACAAAATCCCCTTCACTTTGACAGCAAAGTCTAACTTATTTTTTCTATTTTGTAGGAGCAATGTGTGTTCTTACTTTTAGAATAAAAATGAGCACGAGGAAATGGAGAGCTAAGATATTAGTTTTCTCACATGTAACTTTTGAAGAGGAATTTGCATTTTTTGACATTCGTGAAGTTGTGAATAAATTCTCTATGAACTCATTTAAAAAAAAGTTTTGATTATCAAAAAAAGGGAATTCTGTCTGTTGCATCATTCCTTAAAATGCCAGAGTTTAGGAAAATTAATTTGATAAGAAAATCACAACGCCGAAGCAAAATATTAGATGTGAATATTAGGGTATTTCGCTGGAGGGAGGCTTCAGGTCAGTGACCAGCAATGTGGAGCATGAAGCAGGGGACGCAGTGGACGATGACCTGCAATGTGGAGCATGGAGCAGGGGACGCAGTGGGCGATGACCTGCAATGTGGAGCATGGAGCAGGAGATGCAGCGGACGATAAAACAGGTGATGCAGTCGATGATGCAATAGATGGTGCAGTAGGTGATGGAGTGGCGGCTTCAGTGGACGGTGTTGTACAAAGACGGTACATCACGGGGCGCATCAGACGATGAAGTAGATAATACATCGGAAGATACAGTGGACGATGCAGAGTAGGTGATAAACCAGAGGGCGTAATAGATGAGTAGATGTTACAGCAGAGAGAGCAGTAGATGAATAGATGATGCTGAGGGGGTTACAATAGTCGATGCAGTAGATGATACAGCAGGGCATGTAGCAGACGATGCCGTAGAGGGCGTAGATAATACAGTAAGGGGTACAGTACACGATGCAATACATTAATAGCAGGGGGTACTGCAGATGTTGCAGTGGATGTACAGCAGCGGATGGTTCAGCAATTCTGTTGAGGATGCAGTAGATGATCCAGCAGGGAATGGAGGGAGAGGATGCGGTAGTTTAAATTAAGTTTTAAAATTATATTTCTCAACCCTTAAAATTAACTGTGGAGTTGAAATAGAAACAGCTAGGGCTGCCCGACCGCAACTTTAAGCACAGAACAAGCAGAAGCAGGGATCCTCGGTTGGAATTCAAGGAGACGATTTTGCTCGTCTGCTCAGGTGGGTGTGGAGACGCTCGCTGGTCCCCCTGTGTGGGTGTGTAGAGACCACAGCCCTGGCCAGTGTGTGAGGGGCAATGGGGGCTGGCAGAGGGGGCAAGGGCGGCT
>VOMN01085939.1:0-23248 GCA_014899125.1 Orchestia grillus
CCCGACACACACCTCCACCCGAATCCAAAAGACAGTTGACATTCACACCATTTCACTAATGAGAGAATGCCTTATTGAGCTCGTAAGTTTTGATTTCATAAACCGTCTCCTTTGACTCTTTTGTAAAACAGTTCCGAGGTTTGATCTCAGAAATTTCCCCAAGTCACCATATAGTAAAACCCTCATCATTCTTGGCGGCAATTGACATGCGTATGTTCCAGTACCACATGCCGGAGGCGTGCGTAGGTCTACCTCAAACATTGGACCTGGTTGAACCGACCGATTTACCCTATTTTCTCCCTAGGGGAACACGGTTGAAGGATCAGAGGACTGTCTGAAGCTGGACGTGTTCACGCCCCAGCTGGGGTACGACAGTCCCCTGCCTGTGGTGGTGTACGTGGGGGGCGCGAGCATTGGGGGCGACCTGCGCAGGTCCCTCCTCCAGGCGGCGTTCGGACCGTTCTCATCTAAGCAACGTATGGTGGTCGTGTCTCCCAACATCCGGCGGGGGGCTATGGGGGTGATGCCCCACCCGGGGGTGGCAGAAGCAGTGTACCCCCCCACAGCGGGGGGTCAGGCTGCTTCAGACCTGACCGCCGCCCTGCAGTGGGTGTCTCGCAACATCGAGCACTTCGGTGGGGACCCTTCTAGTGTGACTCTCCTTGGCCACCGCGCGGGGGCTGGGCTGGTGTACCCCCTTCTGGGGTCCGCCAAGACCCGGGGGCTGGTCCACAGGGCCTGGTTGTCGGGGGCCCCGCCCCTGTACCCCGTGAACCCCTGGCGGGACGCGGGTGAGGACTTCATCCGTCCCGCCAACTGCTCCCGCCTGGACTGCCTCAATACCCTCACCGCGAGGCAGGTCATGGATGCCCCTGACGAGAGCCTTCGTCGCCCTGACGTGGGACGCCCCTGGCTCGTCGCGGACGGCGTCTACATCCCCTTCGTCCCCTCCGTCCCAACCGTCCCGGTCATGATTGGTGAGACCATGTTGGTTAAGAGCTCATAGCTCTTGCATATTTAGTAGAATAGAATAGAAATAGAATAGAGAGAATAGAATAGAGAGAATAGAATTGAGATGGAGTGTGGCAGCAGAATCGAGACAGGTGGTCCATTCTTGGGTTTTTGCTCAAGTATCATTGCGTCAGACACCAATCACGCACAGGCAACCGATTAGACTTGGAATAGGAGGGCGTGGCAAATCCAAGACCAGGTAGTTAGCTACCACCTGTGACCACCACCACCACCACCATCAACATCTTCACCACCACCACTAGCCACCCCGCCTCTACAGAAAAAAAAGGTGTACAGAGCTAAAGCAATCACGCTCACAGTCACCGAGTTTCACGCACAGGCATCAGGAAAATCAGGTTAACGAGCTCGTTAATCAGACGCAAGACGGCCAGTTTTACTCGAAGAGCTGTTTTCAATACATTGCTGGTTCGGGAAATGTTTCTCGTTCCTGTATGTTGCATGTTGAGAACCTGCTCGCCACCTCGGCAACATCCAGCCGAGCGAAATGCGTTGTTTGCCCGTTATTAATTTGTCTGCAATAAAATTGCTTTTACATTGTTAACATAATAAAATTGCGTTTTGAACGATTTGGTTGCGGGAGAGGGGGGATGGAGGTGGTGCTTTAAAGAAATGGTCTTCTTCTTTAGATCAGGACTGTACGTGATGCATGAGGCTGCAGTTAGCATTGATGCATAAGTTGCTAAATAAGTTGCTACCCCATTGCTAAATTTACAAAATAATTGGTGGAAATACGTCGTAGGAAAAATTATGAACAATAATAAAATTATAGATAACAACACCAGACGCAAAAGTTGGACTGGGAAACGCGTCTTTCATCCGTCATTTGCGCAGGTACGCCTGTGCATGCCGCCGCTCCGTCCCTGCGCAGTGCCCGTCGTCTCGTCTCAGGCTTGTCCCAGCCGTCGTCCCAGGTGTCGTCCCCCGCCCCCCACCCCCTGGACACCGTCAGCAGGGTGCTGGCCCAGGTGCTGTCCGAGGCGCTCGTGGCGGCCTCGAACTTCTCGCTACTGCAGGATGACCTCTACTTCAACAGGTGGGTGGGGGCCTCCTGCTGCAGGTGGGGGGCCTCCTGCTGCAGGTGGGGGGCCTCCTGCTGCAGGTGGTGTGCCTCCTGCTGCAGCTGTATCGTACAGAGATGCAGCTGTCACACCGCCGGGGTGCGCTGCGTCACAACAGCCGTTGCTGGCAGCCCTCACTCACCGCTGTACACTGTCCTTCAGTTTGGATTGTTTCATTTTTTTTTCTGATTCGGGTCCAACGTTGAGGGAATGCACAGTAGTCGGAGTAGAGGTAAAGTAGCCGTACTAGATGTTGAACAGCCGTGGTCGATTTAAAATAGCTGTTGTAGATGCAAAGTTGCTGTAGTAGATGTAAAATAGTTATAACAAATGTAAAATAGCAGTAGTTGATTTAAAATACCAAAGAGCCATAGTTGATGAAAAGTAGCTGTAGTTGATGTAAATAGCCGTAGCAGGTGCAAAATAACCGTAGCAGATGCAGAATAGCCGTAGCAGATGCAGAATAGCCGTAGCAGATGCAGAATAGCTGCTAGAGGAAGTGCTGCCAGCACGCAGCAGTGGCGGCCGTCCTACTAGCAGGTGCCGGCGTGCTCTCAGCTTGGCCAGGGTGTTCTAACCTCTACAGTGCTCTCTTAAATAACCTAGGGGGGATATGGTATTCATCTATGAATAATACATGTGTGGTATATATATGCCTATATATCGAGCGTATAGATGAATCTGTTTCCGTGTCCAATACCGGACTAAAGGGTAAGTATGTGCTAAATAACGTACAGAGTTTTTAAAGGACATCTTTTTCATTGAATAAATAATTAAACGCGTTACTCCATTTGCGATATGTGAACGACCAGTGGTCTCTCTAAAGCGTTGTTTTGGGGCTCCATGGCGTACTGCTAGCGGTCTGGCCTCGTAACCGAGAGGACCCTGGTTCAAATCTCGGCTCAGTCGAAGGCATTTTCACGTAAGCAGGGAGTACTTCCCTTGGAAAAGGAAGTTTAAACCACACATTCCTCACATCCCTCACCACGCCAGTAGTTGTAAAGCATTGAAAACCCAACGGTAAAACGTGTTGGAATTAATAAAGGTTCTTTTATTGTAGCGCAGCGGCAGCGCGCTTGCCTGCTATTATCGAGGTCATAGGTTCTATCCCGGGCATGTGCTATGGCTGATATTTACGTGGTCACGGGGTGCTTTCCTTAAAATGGGAGGCTGAACCCCACATTTTCCTCTGCGCTCAGGTGCCCTGGCAGGACTTGCAAGACGTTTACATCCTAGTGTGTTGTGCTGTACGTTAACTTTGTTATAATAAAGTTTATTTACTTTCCTATGAATGAACTTTGGTCTCTTCTAACTTTGCAGGTTCCCCCCAACCAGCCCGTGGTACAGACCTCCTCCTCCTCTCCCTGACTTCCCATTGGACGAGGCTCGCCGGCTGGTTCATATCTACAGTGACGTCATTACCGACCCTTGGCTCCTATTGGTTACCATGGTCAGTCGAAGCGCTTTAGACCTTTATCGTCTGCATGGATTTTAAAACTCACTTTATAAGGATGTTGATAGTTTTTCGTACAATGCTGAATGCTTATACTAGAACGAAATTTTGGGTAAACAGTCATTCTTATTTGACGCACTTGTTTCTACGTTGACCCTAGTTATGAACGAAACAATAAGAAATCAAGACTAAACTAGATTGTTTCTTACGTCCTCCACGAATGACAGTATCCCTTACGGAGTGAAGTGGGCACTTCTCGAAACAAATGGAGTTTAGTGCAATTCTGTCGGAAAAAATTATTTTCCCAAGCGTTTCGTTAGGGAATCACACACATGGATTTCCCTCGACTAGTCTACTTCGATGGACACTTTTCACTCTTTATTGACCGGAAGGACACAACTGACCCATTACATGAGAATGCTGACAGTCTGTTTTAAAAAATCTGAATGCAATCTTATTGCAGAAGTGCACACTTTCAGGTCAGGTTTGTCTATCGTAGGCTATGGATTATGGCGACTCCAGGGGGACGCTGCTAGGTTACTTCATTTATAGGTAAGCCTTCGGGACTTCTATCTCTCGCACTTACTTTGATTCTTTAAATTTTTACATCTTCTTCGCTATCTCTTCTTTGTTTTTTTCTGCTTCATTCTTAACTTGCTTTTTTTTTGCGCGTGTGATCTTATGTGGGAACACACCTTGTGTATAGGTTCCCCGTTTCCTATAGTCTATACTAAATGGTCTCTTCCCTTCACTCTTTTTGGATCACATTTCATGTTGATATGAAGCGTGACACTAATTAGTCATCCGATAGTGTTTACTAGTAACTAGTAAACACTAGTGTGAACACGTGCAGCGTGCCATGTTCGCGCGTTCACACATGCACCACGCCATGTCAGTTTCATTTCCACGTGCAGGTGAGCGACGCGATGTACGTGTGTCCCACGTTGTCCCTGTCATCCCAGCTGTCGCGGGCCACGACCGTGCCCCCCCACGTGGCGCGTTCCCCCCACCACCTGCCGCCCCACCTACACATCATCGCCTCCGGCTCCCACCCCACCGCTCTGCACCAATCTACCTTCTCCGTCTACTCCTACCTCTCTACCCACCTCCGCAGCTCCCCACTCGGCCGCCTCGCCGACCCAGACTCGGACATCGACGCTATTTTTGGAGTACTCCCCAAAACGGAGCGTGAAGAGCTGCTGGACCAGCGCCTCCTGGAGGAGGGACCCAGCGACCCTCCAGGAGCACAGTCCCGCCCTCGAGGGTCGTACTCGGCGGGCACGGCAGGATTGGACTCCGATTCGGGCTATCCTGAAATTCAAGAATCTTCGCGGGGGTTCAGGGATTCGACGTGGTACTCTGGTGCACGTGCTTCTCCACCGCGCGCGTCACCACGCGATGGAGAACAAGGTGTCAGGTTCTACGACGTGAATGCTGTGGATTACGACTCTGCAGATGCGTTCACGTGGGAACGCTTCGGCAGATCGGTTGGGGATTTTGATCTGTCTGGAATAGGTGGGGGTGAAGGCAAGGGTCGTGGGGCTGTGGATGGGGAACATGCCAGCGTGAAAGTTGTGGGGAAACAATCATTTCGAGGGCGCGGCAGTGGGAGCACTGGGGATTCCTCCCAAGAAAATCCCATTAAAGGGAGAACTACTCTAAATCGAGCACGGAAATCCCCTCCGGAAGGGGAACCGGGATGGAAATCTGCAGACGGGGACACGTCTGAGGATTTGCCACGCTTGGGGAATGCCTACGGGGATTTCAAACGGCGGGCACGCGACTCTGAGGAGGGAAACTCCCCACTATCTGGGGAAGATAGGTCCTACGTGGAGAAGATGCAGGAGCTGTTTTCCCTGTTTGTGGAGTTGGGGAAGCCGGAGAGGCACTTCCCCACGCCGGCCCACGTGGGGTCGTACGTTGTTGGGGCTAACGTTACCGTTGAGAAAAGGAAACAATTCTGTATTTTTTGGGAAAACTGGAAGGACTTAGCAAGGAGGTACTAATTGTCTAGTGCGGGCAGACTAGAGGCGTTAGTTGTCCAGTGCGGGCACACTAGAGGCACTAGTTGCCTGGTAACGCAATGAAATATTAAAGAAGTAAACACTCAAAAAAAATACCACAGAAGATTGTGTTACGTTCAACCACCTCCCATCGGGCACCACACGACACCGGGCACCACACGACACCGGGCACCACACGACACCGGGCATCACACGACACTTACTTTGGGGTTGAAGAAGTGCCTCACAAAAGTTTGATGTATTTCCTTACCCAAAATAAATTTCTATTAAAAATTCAGTGAATATTTTCATAAAATTCCGCGAAATATATTCGCGCCAGAAAGGACAGTTGCAGAGGGGAAGCAGAGCCGCGTTGGCTGAATGCAGTTCTACAATTTATGGCATTCGCGATTGCTGTCACCGGAATTTACGTACGAAAATGTTCTCATTTTATAATATGAATAATTCGCATAACATCAGAGGCCTATTTCAGGTGTTAAATGCACGCCTCAGTCAGGGTGCTGTATTCATGCGTACCTTACATGTATCTATTACTGCGCCTTATTGCGTACTAGGCGAATTACGTTCATATTCTAAAGGGAGTTGTACATTTTTGTGACGCCCTTTATGTTAAGTGTAGTTTGTGTATATGTTTGTGAGATTGTTTATATGAAAATTTATTCAGCGAATTTGCACGTTGCAGCTAGGAGGAATATGTTGTATGTATTTTGATGTCTTTTGCTGCTGTCTGAGTGAGGGGAAAAGAAATTGTTGTGGGTCCAGGCTTCACGTTTTTTTCTTGCTTCTTTCTTCGGGACTGTGAACCCTCCATGGGACAGCAAATGGTTTGCGATTTTGATTAGCTTTAAACTGGTGTTATGGTTCGGGATGCATAAACTGGTGTTATAGCTTGGGGTGCATAAATTGGTGTTATAGCTTGGGGTGCATAAACTGGTGTTATGGTTTGGGGTGCATAAAATGGTGTTATGGTTTGGGGTGCATAAACTGGTGTTATGGTTTGGGGTGCATAAACTGGTGTTATGGTTCGGGATGCATAAACTGTTGTTATGGTTTGGGGTGCGTCTTCAAAATAACCCGAACTGAGTTCTCACTTCCTTTCCATAATTTTCTGGAAATTTCGTCATAACTCTAACTCCTCAATGCACGACGTGCTGCTTGTGGCACACTCCATGGTAATGATGTCGAATAAGGACGATGGTAATAGATGGTAACGACTATGGATGTCGGGTACACTCCATGGTAATGATGTCGAATAAGGACGATGGTAATAGATGGTAACGACGATCCATATATATCGCACTGATGATACAATATCTCTACATGTATTGCTTTGAAATGACTTTTGAATCATGGATGGAACTGGACTAAAACCAACATATTTATCATTTATGTCCCATGAGGGCTAGCCGTCCGTCTTAGACTGCTGCGTTTGTTACAGTCGCTTGGGTATATTTTGCCTGCAAACTTTATTGCTGATGCTAGGGACTGACTGGCAATAAGTTGCTGAATAAATGACCTATATACTTTGGGAAATGAATGTATGGATCAATGAGTAGAAGTGTGTAGACTTGCTGTTTGGGTGTTGAAGGTTTGAAGTTGTATCTTCCGTGTAATTACTTACTCGGAATCTTCCAAAGTTACTTTGTATCATCCATAGTCACCTACTCCGCATTGCCATAATCAAATACTCCGCATTACCATAATCACTTTATATGTATTATCTATAGTCACTTACTCTGCATCATCTATAATCACCTACTCCACACCATCTATAATAACCAACTCTGCATTATCCATAATCATCTACTCTTTTTATCGTCCATAATCACCATCTCTTTATCATCCATAATCACCTACTCTGCATCATCCATAATCACCTACTCTTTATCATCCATAATCACCTACTCTTTATCATCCATAATCACCTACTCTGCATCATCCATAATCACTGACCCTTCACACACCAGCTGTAACCACCCCCTCACCGTCCCGACGAGCCCCTCCCAGGAACACGTCCCGAAGCGCGTGTTCGTTTCAGAAAAAAAAGGAAAAAAAGTAAAAATGTTGGCCGAGTTCCACCCGTTATCCTCGCGTGAAAATCTGTCTCGTGACCCTAAAGATTTCTGTTGATGTACGAGCGCTTGTGTGTGTTACAGCTGCTAGGTGTGTGTTTGTTACAGCTGTTATATGTGTGTTACAGCTGCTATGTGTGTGTGTTACAGCTGTTAAGTGTGTGTGTTTGTTACAGCTGTTATGTGTGTGTTACAGCTGTTATGTGTGTGTTTTAGAGCTGTTACGTGAGTGTTCCACGATGTACTTGCTGTTGCATAGGCGCTTCTACGAAACTCTCACTGCCATTTCGTGAACGAAACTTTATAGTGGACGATTGTGTCCTCGAAGTTGGGGTGAAACTGTGCGTGATGCTACATCTCCTAGCGTGACTGTGCGTGATGATACATCTCCTAGCGTGACTGTCCGTGATGCTACATCTCCTAGCGTGACTGTCCGTGATGCCACATCTCCTAGCGTGACTGTCCGTGATGCCACATCTCCTAGCGTGACTGTGCGTGATGCCACATCCTGCGGTGTGACTGTATCGAGTCTGTTCAAATAAAGATCCAAGTTCCACCGCCAGCGCTCCAGCTGCGCATCGCAGCAGCACCTTCTGTGACATCACGGTGCCCATCTCGACCTCCTGATGTGAGGAGGCCTCTGGTTCGATCATGGGCTGATGCTGATTTTCCTGTCGTCACGGAATGTTTCTCTTATGAAAAGAAGATTAGGCACGGCATTGCTAAAAGGCAGCACCCCAGTGTAGCCCGGCCTGATCCGCCGAACTTCTTCCAAGGAATCTAAGATGTAGAATAGGCCTCTGCAGACGCGGTTCTAGCGGTGGACGAAGTTTCTGTTTTGTGTCGTAGATTTGCAATAGTTTCGAAAAAAGATTTAGGATAATTTCAAGAATGATTTTGGGATAATTTCGAGAAAAGATTTGGGATAATTTCGAAAATAGATTTGGGATAATTTCAAAAATTGTTTTGCGATAATTTCGAAAATGGATTCAAGATAATTCCAGGAATGGGCTCGCTATAATTTCGAAAATGGATTTAGGATAATTCCGTACATGGGTTTACTAAAATTTAGATACCCCTCGAGCTTTTGGCGAGTGCAATGATTGTGTTAGGCTTGGCGTATGCACAGTTAGATCGCGTCCAGCCTGCGCCTGTGTTCAGGCGACGCTGTGTCGAGACTCGGGCGGTGTCGCTACACAGGTCTGATCGGACCGGTTTTGGCTGCAATTTCCTACCAAACTCAAGCTTCGTCTTGACAGTGAATACTCACTGAAGTTTCGTCTTGACAGTGAATACTCACTGAAGTTTCGTCTTGACAGTGAATACTCACTGAAGTTTCGTCTTGACAGTGAATACTCACTGAAGTTTCGTCTTGACAGTGAATACTCACTGAAGTTTCGTCTTGACAGTGAATACTCACTGAAGTTTCGTCTTGACAGTGAATAATCACTGAAGTTTCGTCTTGACAGTGAATAATCACTGAAGTTTCGTCTTGACAGTGAATACTCACTGAAGTTTCGTCTTGACAGTGAATACTCACTGAAGTTTCGTCTTGACAGTGAATATTCACTGAAGTTTCGTCTTGACATTGAATACTCACTGAAGTTTCGTCTTGACAGTAAATACTCAACCTTGGTGTTCTGGAGTTATTAAGAGCGATCGTGGCATGAATATCGTACTTAATACCTCACTGGGAGATAGATGAATGCCTCATTAAGTACCTCACTGGGAGATGGATGAATGCCTCATTAAGTACCTCACTGGGAGATGAATGAATGCCTCATTAAGTACCTCACTGGGTGATGAATGAATGCCTCATTAAGTACCTCACTGAGAGATGATTGAATGCCTCATTAAGTACCTCACTGGGAGATGATTGAATGCCTCATTAAGTACTTCACTGGGAGATGAATGAATGCCTCATTAGGTACCTTACTGGTAGATGAATGAATGCCTCATTAAGTACCTTACTGGGAGATGAATGAATGCCTCATTAAGTACCTCACTGGGAGATGAATGGATGTCTCCATGTGTTCGTTGAATGTTGATGGCGCAAGATGACGTTGAATACTGTTAAATAACGTTAAATAAGGTGTGAATGATGTTGAATAACGTTTAAATGACAGTTAAATAACCTTTTCGTACCGGTTAATAACTTTAACGTTTCTCCTGCCACTGCCAGTAGCTTTACATCGCCTGCTCTCCTATGCTAATTCAATAAATAAATGTAATAATAAAAAATTAGTTGAAATTCCTAAGTTAACACCGAGACTGTCTTGATTTTGTCGTGTGCTCTTCGCTCTCTCGCTGGGAGGCTTCTCTTGATCTTCATTCGGGAATACTAGTGGTCCAATACTAGTGGTCCAATACTAGTGGTCCAATACTCGTGGTCCAATACTAGTGGTCCAATACTAGTGGTCCAATACTAGTGGTCCAATACTAGTGCTCCAATACTAGTGGTCCAACACTAGTGGTCCAATACTAATGCTCCAATACTAATGCTGCAATTACGCGCGTCTGCAACTTGTGATTTCATGATCTAAAATCACGATTGTAAGATAAACTACGAAGCTGTTTACACGACAGACCAAATTCCATCTTTGTCTCGTTCCCGAGTTAACAATCCTGATATCCATTCTTCGTAAACAAACATGGGAGAAGAAATAATTTGAATGCCAAAACTTTGCTTTCTGAAATTTACAACTTGCCTTTATGCGGTATGTTACCAGTGATACAAGTGATGCAAGCATGATGCAATATTGAAGCGAAGCTTCATGGGAATGACGGGCGTTTTCTGTTGTTATGCAATAAAAGTATTTTGGAAATATCTTTCTTTGCTAATTTTCATGCTCTTTTGTTTCTGCCGTGTCGTGAAGGTTGAGCATCGCCGGTGCTGATTAGTTACTTGGATAATATTGTACTCCACCCTGCACAAGATCACTTACGATTTCACTCTCTGAGTTATTCAGCAAAAAATTATTATTATGATCAATCCGTGACTTATATTCATTACAAAATTAATATTATTTTCTTGTGCTTTATTCAGTGTAAGTTTTTTCTTTTCTTCTTGGCTACCTTACCTAAAAGAAGCTTTGTATCAGCCAGTGCTAGTCCGGCCCATCTAGCTCCATGTGACTACTGCTAGTTAGCGACGTTCACTTGCGATAACGGGGTATCAAGTTCGGTAACACCTACACACTATGCACGCACACATGTGTGTAGTGTACCCCGAGTGTACTCTACCTGTGTTGTGTACTACGCCTGTACCACGTTACACGTCTGTGTGCGTCAGGTCACATCCATACTAATCTACACTCTGCCATTCCTCTCTAAACTGTGATACCTGTAGTGTACATACCTGTTTTTGTGTTGAAAATAAACTTTCTTAGAAGCAGCCATTGTATTTTTATCCTTCGATACACGGTTTGGAACTTCTATTTGTAAATGTTTTATTTTAATGATGAAATAAAGAGCCAGTGTGACATCTTCTATCATATTACTCAAAAATGAAACTACTACGGTATGAAATTAAACGTTTCGGTACGAGTGCCATCTTCGGGGATCTACAAAACACGGCAAAACAAATTTCACAAGCATGAAAATTTTACTGTGTAATAAAAACTCGGGGAAAGTCAGGAAAATGCATCAAGATAACGTGCAAGGGAACGGTATTATTCCGATTATGTATAATTATAGAAGCATCGTTCACTGGATGTGCGCATGCTATGACGGGCAGGAGGCTCTCTAACGAATACCCACATACCCATGCTTGAAAAAATCACTGCGAGTATTTAAAAAGAATCCAAGCGATTTCACTCGGCCTCCATGCTGTGCGTAGTGTTGGCGGCGGTCCAGCACTGCAGTCTGGCAGGGCGTACGGACGTCTGTCCTGCCCCGCCAACACTGGCTGAGTAAATCCTTTTGAGACATGGTACAAAAAGTGTTAAGTGAGCAAATCTGGCACGTTGAACTTAAGAGAGCTATAACTAATAGGTAATTAGGTATTCATTTAGGTAATTAGGTATTCATTCACCAAATGTACCGGGCGCTCCGAACTAATCTGTAATTTTCTTGAGGAAAGATAAGCCATTGGCAGCGTCAAAACTAAATGTATTGAAAATAAATTTCACTGGCACTCTTGATTTGGGAGCCCCCAATTTTTTACTTTAACTTCAGAGTGGATAATTTTCCTTGTCAACCAAGTCTGTGCTAGGCACTGATCACCTACACAACACCCAGCAATAACCCAGACGCACCGCGTAATTAACCGTCCTTATCACTAATAACCGTGTTCATGTTTATAATTAACCGTTTTTATTACTAATCATCGTGTTTTTTTACATTAACCATCGTGTTTATCATTAATCGTCATGTTTATCATAAATTATCGTATTTATTATTAGCCATCGTGTTTATTGTTACCAACGTGTTTATTATTAACCATCATGTTTGTTACTAACCATCGTGTTCATCATTAACCACCGTGTTTATCAATAAACATCTTGTTTATCATCACTTATCGTGTTTATTATTAGCCGTTGAGTTTATCGTTAACCTTTGTGTTTATTATGAACGATCGTACTTATCACGAATCATCGTATTCATCGTTAATCATCATTTGTCATCAACCCCCGTGCTTGCCATTTGTAATCCTGTTTACCATTCCTATTCGCCTGAGTTGGACGAGACACAGCAACACTGAAGTAAGATCTCCATTAAACGGATCTCCATTAATCGGAAAAGGACCAACTTATTTTTCAACAAGTGAAACACTGAGAGGGCAGCCGCTGGCACTTGACACGCTCGCGAACACATTCACCCAAGCTCTGAACGAAATAACTTGGCCAGAATTTTTGGACTAAACTGCGTCATTTGTTTTGTCCTGAAGGCATGGCAGCGGTCTACATAACGTTGCATTTTCTCCGTCAGCGCTAGACGAACGTTTTCCGTAGTGCAAGACGAACGTTTTCCGTAGTGCAAGACGAACGTTTTCCGTAGTGGAAGACGAACGTTTTCCGTAGTGCAAGACAAGGAAGAGCGTCGGCAGGCAGTGCCCGAGCTACGGGCCTGGCGACTACGAAGAAGCAGTCCAGTGGTGTGTTGAGGCACGTCTGTGTTGGTGAGCTTAAACGATGTGCACAACTATTGTTTGGTTTCTATACCTCTAGTGATATACCTCAAGTGCCACTACAAGCTGGCAGGTTGTTAAGAAATCCAACGACTCTCAAGTTCCTTCCGGTTCCTTGAAGGAATTGAAAGGTGTTTGTGTAGGTATGAGCTGAGTTTTGGAGTCTTGAATACCTATTGATCGTTCAATTTTGAACAAACCAAGTCAAATATGTCGCTTGCGTCTATCTAAGACTATCATAAAGTGTCAGTGATAAACATTAATAGACTTCCAAGAGAGTCCTCTAGCTCAACAACTGTGGAATGTGTTGAAGCGTAGAGCAAAGTTGGGGTCGGGGCTGAGGTGTTTCTGTAGTGGTCGGAGGATTGAAGTCCAATTCACAACTTCGAAAGTTTTTTCCGTCTTAGGATGTGTCATGTATTCAAGAAGATTTATCGCTTTGAAAAGCAGTTCTTCGGTAATAAAGAATATCGATTGCTAGTGGTTCTTCAGTGTCGAGTTATCAGACGCGCTTCTACCTCCTCGGTAACACTCAAGATTTTGACCAAATTTCTTCGGGTGCGGTTGAATCTTTTTGCGCTCGCTTTTACAGCTGTGGAAAGAAACTTCCTCTGTAATCACCCGCGCAGTTCGTCTTGTTTCAGTCTTTACTCGCCAGTACTTTAAATATTGGTCTTCAAGTCTGCGTATAGGATATTAGAAAGCGTGATCTTATCAACGAACTGAAGGGAAATCCTTCGAAGATACGGCCATCGAATCCAGGGTGCTCCTTGACTACTCCGAGGTCCTCCTTCACTACTCCGAGGTCCTCCTTCACTACTCCGAGGTCCTCCTTCACTACTCCGAGGTCCTCCTTGACTACTTCGAGGTCCTCCTTGACCACTTCGAGGTCCTCCTTGACACTTCCTGCCAAGAAACTCACCACAGGTAAATTTTTTTGCTTGCGTTGTTGTTCGCAAAAATTTCTCAATACAATTGAATGATAACCCATTCCAAGCGCCAGGTACAGAAATTTTTCCAAAACCAGGCTGCTTTCCCAGCACGTCCATATTTAGTGCCTCTTGATGGTCCCAGCTACGTTCGAAGGAACTCCCGCGTTGTGCGTGTTGACGATGTGAGGTCGGCCACGGTCCTGGAGACTGTGTACAGGGTGGCCCAGGGGTGACGGGTGCTCACGGTGGTGAGTAATAGGGTGGCAAGTTGTGTGGTATCAAATTAAAATGTGGTATCCAATTAAAATGTGGTATCCAATTAAAATGTGGTATCCAATTAATATGTGGTATCCGATTAATATGTGGTATCCGATTAAAATGTGGTGTCCAGTTAAAATGTGGTGTCCAGTTAGATTGTCGTGTCCAATTAGATTGTCGGATCCATTTAAAGAATGGTGACCTGATTAAAAGGGTCAGTTACTTCTGGGCAAGCGTGTAATTTGAACCTAATATATTCATTGTTCATTGTAATATTTCAAAGAAATGAGCCAATAAATCCCTAGAAATTACCATCAAGCGTAAATTGCAGGCTTTTTTCCATCGAATGTGCGAGCAGCCTCTCCTCCTTGCATACATCAGGCCAGAGATTGCCAGCACCTTAACTTAAGAGCTCAATTGCTAACATTACACCCTGGTCTGGGCCCCCTGATTATGTGCGCGGGGGGGTGAGAGGGTCTCACAAAAGTGTACACGTACCCCCGCCTCACCTCAGCACTTCAGTAATTATATTAGAAGTATTTATTAGAATAAGGGACGAGCGTGCGAAAGCTTGGGTAATAAATTTAAAACCCAGTGTATGGTTACGAATTTTAACCTACTATATTAGAAGTAAGTACCGCAATGACGGGAGGAAGGGCGGTATCATGGATACAGCCCGCTTCCAAAGGTACGCACTCGTCCTAACCAGGAAAGCTGAAATGGGCCGATGTTGGACGAATTACTGGTATCCTGAAGCTAGGGGTTCATTATTTCGAGACCCTTCTGGTGGTAACGGTCAATGGAGGTTCAGATCTGGTTAGGTGCCCTGCGCCTTGTGTTAGGTGCCCTGCGCCTTGTGTTAGGTGCCCTGCGCCTTGGGTTAGGTGCCCTGCGCCTTGGGTTTTGGAGGGTTCGACACAACGCAGCCGTCGTGGGGCGGTGTGTTTAGCGTTTGAGTTACATTGAATTGCGTTTACGTGCCATGTTTGATTGGATTACTGTGTCATGTTTGATTGCATTAGTGTGTCATGTTTGATTGCATTACTGTGTCATGTTTGATTGCATTAGTGTGTCATATTTGATTACATTTTTTATCGAGTGAGTAATCCTAATGTTTTGCACCAACGCTAAAAATAGCATTCAGTCTTCCGTGTGGTATTGTATGGAAAGGTCGACCATCAAGAAGGTTTATCGGGCATTTTTTAGGCCTGCTATGTGCGCTACTGAGGCCTAATTTATTCCCATATGGGAATACGCCGGAGAGAACCTTGAACTTCGTCCAAATTTAAATTGCGTCGCTGTGTGCGGGGCGTCATCATGACGCTAGTGAAGTTGGTGAACCTTCATCGGCTAATTGCACTTAATGAGAGGTTAATTAGGTGTGGGACAGCATGTGGACATTGTTTAAAGATAATCGTATGTAGCAATGGTAGTCACCAGCCGGCCCAGTCGTCATGCTTGTTTTTTGTTTAAGTTACAAGAATTTCTCTCGGGAGGACTGTTGAAAAAATTAGATTTTAATCTATCTATCTAGTATAATACTAAACCTCTGTTCGTCTTGCTTGTTTGCTTGCTTGCTCGAAACCGTGCACACGTTTGTCTGTCGGATCTGAGATATTCGAAATTTATACTCTTCGTTTAATTCTGTATTGTGGATACCGACTTAACTGCATAGGATATATTCCTGGATACGGTTTGATTTTGATAAGTTTCATTTGACCCAGCGGGTCACGTGTCTAGTTATTTATAAAGGTGATATTTTCAAAGCTTCTACTTGACTAGAAAAGTTCTTAGTGAAACAGTGCTCTTACATACAGCCGTGTCCTGGCCCCGCGGTGCCGCCACGGGCCACACGGCACTCCAGGAGTGACATCAATTTCTGGTACTTCTTTTTTCTTTTTATTAACATGTCCTTCTTTTCTTTCATGCATGTTTCTCCTCCCATCCATCAGTGTCTGTATTTTCCATAAAACCGTTCTCTCTTTTTTGTGTTCTCAAGTTCCTTTCTCTCGATTGCATTATTCCTCTGTTTCGGTTTGGAATTTTCAGGCTCTCGTCTGCTCGGCAGCGTTCCTGTCTACTCCCAAGTCCTTCACGATTTGCCTCTCCAGTCGCGTTTCTTTTTTCCATGCTTTATTGACTCACCCGATTCTAATTTACAAATTTGGATTGCTCAGAAAACTCTCTTTAGATAAGAAAAGCTGTTGCTGATGTAGCCTACAGCCGTAATCAGAATGCAGACGTAAACTCAAACTTATTGTTGGCTTAATGGGCTGTAAATTTTGTCGCATCTTGTAGTTGAAAAACGTGACACACATGTAAGTAGGTAGTTAGTTAGGGACAAGCGTATTATATAATTCACGGAAATTTAGATAAACAAATGTTAGATGAGCCAGCCTACGAGAAGTGGTCCTCTCAAGTGAAGACAGAGGTTAAAGGTTCAGGGCAGAGATAGTCCGGTATTAGAAGTCATTTTCTTCTTGATGATGCGAGTAGTCTGAACTCTATTAGGGAAACTGAAAATGTGCCGCGAAGACTGGCTTTTTATAGTAAAACCCGCAACCCGTATACAGGATACTTCGTTCGAGACCTGAAATTTCACTTGTAAAGTGGCGAAGCGTGACGAAACGGTACATAGGTAGGTACAAACGTATTAATTTATAGATTAAAATGAAAGGGGTAGGAATAATAGAACAGTAATAGAACGAGGATAGTTATAATAATAAAGATAATAATCACGTAAATAGCGCATGGCAGTAAGATAAATAGAGGTTATCGCAAACACTGCATAAAGATACGTCACAGGAAGTCATAACGATCAATTAATTTTAAGTAATTAATATTGATATGGTTGAACCAATCAGGCGTCGCGAAGAATACATTTGCAAACCTAACCCAAAGTGTGCAGCGTGGGCAATCAGTGAAGTTACCTTTTAAAAAAATTAAAAATTGTAGGCTGCCATGATACACTAATAAAATTAGAATCTCCCCTTTCATTATAACTGAACCTAATTCTTTTACTCTTTTTAGCTTTGTGAAAATAATTTTCAAAAGAGCGTATCATGGCCTATCTGCGCCAGGGTGCAGATTAGAAGCGCGAATCAGAATTGCGCCGCATTTTCGTGTTCTGATATTTGAAGGCTTTATTTAAAATGTTTATCTATATTTCTTCCGATTAATCTTGTTTATTTTATATTTTGAGAGCACCCTGCTCCGTGCGTCAGGGTGCAGTTTACAACTAAGCAACGCACTTTCATTGTGGGTACAATCTATTTCGTTCCAGTGCTCTGTACCTTTCATAAAAACTTAGCAGAGCCAAATATTCTCATCAGTGTCAAGGTCGCCAATGCTTTCTCGAAGTAAGATTATTCTTTGTTAACAAAAATATTTTCGAAAAATACAGGCTCTTAAATCCACGGAGATTACTACGAACAGTTCACTTCAGGCCCAACGTTCACCAACAATGAAGCCTGGCCTCCCTTCCCCTGTTTGTTAGGCACAGAAATGGGAGCTGCCGGCCTAAAAAATGTGAGTCCTGTGTGAACATTCAGTCATCAAGGATCATAAAGGGGCTACTATGGTGTACAAATATTTTGGATTCGAATGTACGCGATCATGCACTTAGCTCAAATCATCCTATCTAGTACAATTCTAAAACTCTGGTCATCTTGCTTGTTTGCTTGCTTGAAACCGTGCACACGTTTGTCTGTCGGCTCTGAGATATTCGAAATTTATACTCTTCGTTTAATCCTGTATTGTGGATACCGACTCAACTGCATAGGATATATTTCTGGTTACGGTTTGATTTTGATAAATTTTATTTGACCCAACGGGTCATGAGTAGTCTAGTACCTAGCTAAATTTTAACACCTACATCGACCTATGATTCAAAGACATTAGAAAGCATTTTGATTCACAGGCACAGACCCCTCTTGCCAAAAATTTTTGACTCACACCCAGTCCCGGACCGTGAGTCTGAGAAATAAAAAAACTCGGAAGCGACAGGACTGAACATCTCCTCCAGTGATGCACTCCTGGGTAGAGTAGCGACTGCGTGACGGAGGATAAACATGGCACTTTTTCTATTTTTATATGTTTGTGGTCACGTTCAGGGATTTACTGTTAGTGTTCTATTTTAGTTTTAAAAGTAATGACGTTTAAAACCATGCGCAGTGCGACGTCTGTTGGTAAACACGTCTCTGTTTTTGGGAAGTGCAGCTGTCGCCTCGGAAGCTGTCCGGAATCTGTTCACGACGAAGCTGCAGTGGATAACAGTTCTCGATACAGATTAATTATCGTGTCAAATCAGGAATTTAGAAAGAATGGTGGCTAAAATAGTATTTTAGATCCCCCTGTTATTGAACTCTTTTTCTCAAAGACCATAATGTCGAAAATGGAGGGGATCATGTTCTACTGGAAATATACTTGATAGGAACTGCTGGTCAGCATCCCTTACTTCTCATTAAAAGGCTGTTTTCGCATTGAAAATCTAATTTATCAGTAGAAAACAAATTTCCCGTTTAAAAACTAATTGTTCATTAAAATATACGTTTATTGCTCATGAGAAAACTCATTGCTCACAAAAAAACTAATTTATCATAGAAAATAAATTCTTCTTGAAATAATGAATTTTCAGAAAAAATCAATATCTCATAAAAAATTCGTGTCATAAAAAATAATAACTCATGAAGAATTAATTTCTCACAAGAGACTTATTTCTCGCAAAAGATTAATTTCTCGTAAAAGATTAATTTCTCGTAAAAGACTAATTTCTCGTAAAAGACTAATTTCTCGTAAAATATTAATTTCTCGTAAGACTAATTTCTCGTAAAGGACTAATTTCTCGTGAAGGACTAATTTCTCGTAAAAGACTAAGTACTCGTAAAAGACTAAGTACTCGTAAAAGACTAAGTACTCGTAAAAACTAAGTACTCGTAAAAAACTAATTACTCATAAAAAACTAAGTTTTCATTAATATATAATTTTTCATTTAAAATAATTTTTAGAGGAGAACTAATTGCTCATAACTTCCCATAATTTTTCATTAAAACCTATCATTTTTCTTTGAAGCCCACGATTTCTTACAAAAAAGGCTTTCTCATTTAAAAACTATTCTCATTTAAGAACTATTTATTATTCAAAAACTCTTTTATTATTTAAAAACTATTTTATCATTTATAAACCCTTTCTCATCAAAAAAACTAATTTCTCATTGAAATCCAGCTCCTCACAAAAAAACATTTTTTAAATTAAAATCGTAGCGTCTTTTTAAAACTCTAATGTCTCTTTAAAACCCCAATGCCTCTTTCAAACCCTAGTGTCTCGTTGAAACCCTAGTGTCTCGTTGAAACCCTGGTGTCTCGTTGAAACCCTGGTGTCTCGTTGAAGCCCTGGTGTCTCGTTGAAACCCTGGTGTCTCGTTAAAACCCCTAATTTTTCGTTAAAACCCCTAATTTTTCGTTAAAACCCCTAATTTTTCGTTAAATGAACTCATTTTCGTGAAATAAATTTATTTTTCGTTGAATAAATATATTTTTCGTTAAATGAACTCATTTTTCGTGAAATGAACTCATTTTTAATGAAATGAACTCATTTTTCGTAAATTGAACTTATTTTTCGTGAAATGAACTCATTTTTCGTTAAATGAACTCATTTTTCGTTAAATGAACTCATTTTTCGTTAAATGAAGTCATTTTTCGTGAAATGAACTCATTTTTCGTGAAATGAATTCATTTTTCGTGAAATGAACTCATTTTTCGTGAAATGAACTCATTTTTCGTGAAACAAAGTCATTTTTCGTGAAATAAAGTCATTTTTCGTGAAATAGTCATTTTTCGTGAAATAGTCATTTCTCGTGAAATAGTCATTTTTCGTGAAATAAACGTATTTTTCAATAACTAGATCAATTCTCCATTAAAAATCAGTATTATGTACGTGAATAGGTAATTGATACCTTGCGACAATATTCGTGCAATTTTCTTAGTTCTTTTGTATGCTTAGTTTTTTCTGTAAGCTCGAGGCAGTACTGCTGCATTTTGCGTACGCTCGAGGCAGTACTGCTGCATTTGGCGTACGCTCGAGGCAGTGCTGCTGCATTTGGCGTACGCTCGAGGCAGTGCTGCTGCAGTTGGCGTACGCTCGAGGCAGTACTGTTACAGTACTCTCCATTTTCTGCAGGATTTTGTTTTGATTTTGTGTAATGTTCTAAGGCACGTGAATGCATCAAATTAAATCTAGTTTAGATATAAGTATGCGCACATTCAAGTATATAAATTCCCAAAATGATACGCAATGAATATCTTGCATATAACTTTGTAACTCTCCCGAATAAGTAACTTTGTAGCTATTCCGTATATTCAAGTTTGTGCTGGGACACAGGCGCGTGCAGGGACACAGGCGCGTGCTGGGACACAGGCGCGTGCTGGGACACAGGCGCGTGCTAGGACACAGGCGCGTGCTGGGACACAGGCGCGTGCTGGGACACAGGCGGGCTGCATTCGTGTCTGACCGACCCCGCGACGTGCGTAGGATAAATCATAATGAAAACAGGCAGAATTCGGTATGAGGTGCAGTACATTCTGGGAGACTTTACTTGCGCGAACGAGTTTGAGATCGGTCGACGAGGGCGTTTTGATGAGGTGTTGATGAGGTGTTGTTTGAATGTGTTGATGAGGTGTTGTTTTGATGAGGTGTTGTTTTAGTGAGGTGTTGATGAGGTGTTGTTTGAATGAGGTGTTGATGAGGCGTTGTTTTAATGAGGTGTTGATGAGGTGTTGTTTGAATGAGGTGTTGATGAGGTGTTGTTTTGATGAGGTGTTGATAGGTGTTGATGAGGTGTTTTAATGAGGTGTTATTTTAATGAGGTGTTGATGAGGTGTTGTTTTGATGAGGTGTTGTTTTGATGAGGTGTTGATGAGGTGTTGTTTTGATGAGGTGTTGTTTTGATGAGATGTTGTCACAGCACGAGTACAGGTCGTCAAATGATGTTGTAAACAACGTCTCCGCGGTGAGCTGCGAGAGGTATATATGCGTGCTGCATAATAGCTGTCCATGATAATTCATGATGAATAATTTCCTAACATTTTATCGCATTGGAATCCTTGTAGTAGGATTTTCCGAATGGATTAGAAGTTAAAGCCAGGAATGCACAGTTTCTTCCCTGGCATTTGACTGCCTGCAGTAGCTGCCATCTCTTCCTGTTCGACTTCTGGGCGATCGATAAGGATAATGGAGGTCCTTTGTAATTAAATGAGGATAATGGAGGTCCCTCGTAATTAAATAAGGATAATGGAAACTCCTTGTAATTAAATAAGGATAATGGAGGTCCCTTGTAATTAAATAAGGATAATGGTGACTCTTTGCAATTAAATGAGGATAATGGTGGCTCTTTGCAATTAAATACGGATAATGGTGGCTTCTTGTAATTAAATGATGATAATGGAGGCTCCTTTTAATTAAATGAGAAGAACAGAGGTCGGGAAATACGTCCAGGAATAAGAAAGAGGAAGCTGAATCGTAAACAACAAATGGAACGTATCCCGGATACCGATACACTAAATTTATTTAGTCTGTCTATCTATCTAGTATAATACTAAAACTCTGGTCGTCTTGCTTGTTTGCTTGTTTGCTTGAAACCGTGCACACGTTTGTCTGTCGGCTCTGAGATATTCGAAATTTATACTCTTCGTTTAATCCTGTATTGTGGATACCGACTTAACTTCATAGGATATATTTCTGGACATGGTTTGATTTTGATAAATTTTATTTGGCCCAACGGGTCACGTGTTGTCTAGTTTCTTGATAAAATTGGACAAAGATAATTCTGTGATACAAGAATCCTTTTCTTCATAAAATGAACAGATTGGAGTAAACAGCGTAGGGAGTACGAGATGATATATGACTGGAGCTTCAGGTATATGGGCCTCAAGTGTATGAAGGTGTTCTTACAATCGGATTCTAATAAATTTGGAAAAACGACTTTGAATAAACGAAAAAAATGAACAAGCAGTCATAAATTCAAAAGACCCCCCAGATATATGTTAGAAATTAAATTAAATGTTTTTATGTTTAAAAAATAACTCAACGGGTCACAGGCAGCCAGTGCAGTGTTATAATATGCTAAGTTTATACATTTGTTTTATATTTCGAGTGTAATCACTAATTTACGCACTGAAGGAATTAGGATAAAATTCCCGGGTCCAGATTCCCGGGTCCGTATTCCTAATCAGCGAGACTGTGTCAGAGAAGCCATGTCCGTATCAGTGATACGGAAAATTACGTTATTTCATATAAAATTTCCCGTCATTTGTGACGGCAAAGGGACCCTAGTTTAACGTAACGCATATCACGTCTCTCTTCCTTTACGTTGAACTTTGTTCAAGGCAGCGACGCTTCCAATGAGTTAAAAATGAAACATTTCGCAACTGTTCAAACATTTCGCAATGAGTTCGAAAACATTTCTTTTTTTAACATGATTCGCGTTTTAACACTTTGCCTCCGGAGTGGGTCATACATGGTACACGCGGTTATCTAACCTAACGGAACCAAAGCACTATAATGTATGAATACAAATTTTCTAGTTTCGGTCCAATTTGTGTACATCAATCGAATAAGCTAGTTCTGATTAGAGAGAAAATTAATAGGATAACAAAATTTGTGAAATCAAAATTCTTAAACTTTACATTCACAACGGAGATATTTATCGACATGAAATTATTCCTGTACGGAGAATCGCAGTCAAAGTGTTTACGAATATTGTCGGGCAAACCTGCACTTAAAGAGCAGTTCGCGGCGATGGCAGGGAGGCCTGACAGGGACCTAGCAAAGTTAAATGTTCGTTAATACTGAACCTTATCTTCCCACATCCTTGCCTTTACGTTGGTTGCACCACGGCCCTGCCCTGCCTGGTGGTACAGTGTAGCTAACTCGACTTCAACCTCAAGTCTTCGCTTAGTTTTCACTTGGTGCGTTAAATCTGCTAAATTTTGAAGGGATTGTGAAAACTCGTTATTTGCATAGGGCTCAAAGGGGTAAATCGGCTAAATTGTGAAGGGATTGAGAAAACTAGTTATTTGCCCCGTGCTCAATGGGGAAGAAGAGCTATCCTGTGGGGAGAAGAGGCTTTTTCACCCCCGTCGAGGGCTTGACGCTCATCTGGGTGGCGCGGAGGGAGTAGTCCCCCGTCCACAGCTCCCATATCAGACCTCTGTAGTAGTCGTTGGCGCGAGGGTCTGCGTGGTACTCGCCGTTCAGGTTAGACTCGAAGCAGCTGGAAGAGGACGGACGGTTGTG
>VOMN01085945.1:0-32019 GCA_014899125.1 Orchestia grillus
CTATAGAATAAGTATAGATGTGTTCACACATGTGTATTATCACCCGTTTTAGTTGAATTCGAAGTTGAAGTGTGTTTTTGCGTATAAGTAAATTTAAAATTCATTTAAATTGTTCAGTAGCCTGTGTGGCAACTGCTTTCACAAATGCAGCACAGTCGATGCCAGATGTTGCTATATAGTGTAGAATTTAGTCATCAACTTATTATATCCGAGTTGTGCGTTATCACAAGGCAAGTTAATTTTATAGATAATTTATTTACTAGGTAGTGTATTACAAGTAAATATGTTTACACATTTCCATCTGTCAAATGTTTCAGCATTGATTGTATTTGAATCTGATTACGCGAGTTAAAATAATTGGTATTTTCTTGCTTCCAGAAAGTAGGCTCTGATCCAAATTTTTAGATCTGTGTTGTTCTTAAACTAATTTCCACCTCTAAACTTACTTAGCATCAGGAAATGAAATTATGTTCGCTTTATATTAAAATTTTGATAAAACGGGTGATAATATGTTACTACGTAAGACATTCTGCTTGAAATAATAAGAATAATATTGGAATAAGAAACAAGTTTTTTGCTGAACCTACTTACGAAAGTTCTGGTAAATGAGAAGAAAATCGAAAGCATAAGATTTTTAATTTGCAATCAATTTTCAAGTTCGAAGTTTAGTAATTTATTTCTTGTACCTTAGTAACATTTCCCAATTAAATGCTTAATTAAAAGTACTTCAAATACTGAAACCAAATGCTTCACACAGTCGTCTTTCTCTGCTAAAAACACCAAGAAACTCCGCAGGCAGTCCTCAAGTCGTGACGTACTTGTTTAAATATACTCGTATGATTTAAATTGCGTTTAAAATATTTAGTTCCTGGTATTTCGATTAAGTGGAACTAAACATTTTGAACACAATTCAAATCATACAGACAAGTATGTCATAACTCGAGAATTGATTAGACTGCAGTTCTGGGCAGATGAATGCGGCAGAGCGAAGCTATTTTTGCTTCATTATTTATACGTGGCCACAAGGCGAGTTCCAGGAGTTTGACGCGGAGTTTCTCTCGATCTGTGCCAGCGGTTTTGGCAGAAAAATGCGGTGCTTTACTTTGAATATCATTAAGACCGCGCTGCTGCGCTAGTGAACTCAGCGAAGAACGTCAAGAAACTGTGAAAAAACTGCACTGATTTTCAACTAGGCCAACAAACACTGTCGAAGAAACTCCCTGTCGTTGCACTCCTCTGCAGTGATCACATTCTATAATATCAATCTGTATTGGCGTCACGCACAATGGCTCAGGAAATAATCACAACGAATTCGAAGAAAATTCGCTTCCCAATGATTTATTTGCAGGTTCATATGAAAGTTGTGACACCCGAACACAATCACTGTCACTTAATAATGAGCGAATGAGTCTCCCTTTACAAATGGTACCTGCTTCGGCGGTACGTATACTAAAATTGGAATTTACTATTGTCCGAAATGCTCACTAATTTATGTGTGGCTTTAATACTTGTGCTGAGTTCCAAACGCGAGGAATCTGAAATGCGAACCAATTAGGAGTCGCTTGTTTCAGGCCCCGTAGAAGAGCCCAGCACGGAACACAATCAGTGCTTTTTACCTATGAGCAAGAGCCAGAATGGAACTAGAAGAAAAGGGAATTAAGTTGGCAAGACGAAATCAAATTTGTATCAAGAACGTTTTTCCGTGAGGGGATGTTCTCTTTCTGGGAAAAATATTGGAGTCAATAATTTGATTTTCTTTTATTCACAGTTTAGAAGCAGTTTGAGAACGTGGCGGCGAAACACGGTGATAGAAAACTTGTCGCATTTTTAACAATGATATGCTAAAAACTATACCAAAGAGAAATTCATCCAAATCCCTCCAAGAAAAAGTTATACGCAGTGAGTCAGTTGCTCTCCTATAAGCCGTAACTTAAGAGTGTAACGTTTTTTCTTCCGTTTAATCAAAGATGAAGTATTTTCCGATTTGTAACTTTCCCAAAACATTTTCCAATTCAGTTCTCAATATTTTATTTCTTCAATCATATAGCGTACGCAATTCATGTGAAAAAGTTAAGGAAGTGAGCCATTGTTTCTGATACATAAATTTTAAAGGATTGTACCAAACCTTCATGCATCTGACAGAGACTTTACGAGTTATCTGACGATATATATTAACAATTCAGGCTATTAATTGTGTAGGTATGTGCACACTTGTGCACAGGGTATGGGGATTATGTAACCCTTCAAGATTGCACTTAAAAATTGTGCCCTTTTTGTTCACGAACATCATTTGAAGTACAAATTTAGATGACTATGCTCTCTGGGGTTGCTTTTGCAATCTGAAATTGAGGCGAATAGCTCAGCTGTGAAATATCTTTGTTTTATCTCCGTCTATTATATGTACCCTTGTCGCTTGCTGTCATTGGTTTAATATGTGTGTAGATTACTGTTATTGGCTAACCATTCATAAACTGAGGTTAGTTTAAGGGACCAAGTTTCTCAGTGTTGCCACTTAAGGAGAAAATAAGTCCTCCGGATAAAAAAAAATCATCTATTGTTTCATGAGCTCCAATTATTTACAACGTTCAACTATCAATTTTCAAACCTGTGACCGAAGTTAAGGTTATATGCAGAAAGTATATAACCAAATTCAATAAGGCTCCGCACAAAGCAGCACATTCGTTTCGGCAAGATGTGTATTGTGCCGATGTTCAATGCGAGGGCGGCTTGCAGCGTTCGGACAAGACATGTACAGTCGTTCTCCGTATTGGGACCCAAACTCTTCAACTCTCTGTTGCATATAACTCTCGTGAAGACCCAAACATCTCCAAAGTATCCAAGGTATGTTTTTGTGTTGTAATGCTTGTTGAGTTGTGCTGGTGTGTGGCGTCATCTATGTGTGTGTCTTGCGTGGCTTAATGAGTGTTGTGGTGTTTTATGTGTGTTCTGCGTTGTGTTACAGATTGTATCATATTAGAAAATTGAAATTATCTGTGATATAACGTTAAGGATCATAATATAGACTACACCAAACACAAAGTAATAATATACTATAATGTTTCTAAAATGTTATAGTATCACAGGACTTCAAGTATTGCACGATTAATTTGAGTTTTTCACGATATACTATAATTTTGAAGTTTCAATGTATTTGATGGTTAAAATATGATGAAATGTGGTATACTATGTAGGCAATGTTTCATATTGTTATTATATATTTTATTTTGTGATGTTATTTTTTATGATGCAATGGGACATGTGATATATCACATGTTATAGATGATGGATATCAAGAAGTATGTTAGATATAATATTGTAGTGTATTACTTTTTTCAATTATTTTACATTCTGTTCATTTTTAACTATTATATAGTAATAGTTTAATAGTAAATATTTAATATTATCATGTGATATTATACCATAGATTCTGGACTATTGCGTCTCTTTTTTCATAAATATACATATTTATTATGCGTGCGTGAATTGTACTGTATAATAACGTATTGTAAAGTTTTTTTTTCTTTCATTTTTAGACTTACATGTTTTATTAGACTAAAGCGCCTTGCATTGCAGTGAAGTATGCGGCATAGCACGGCACTATATTACTCTACCTGGCACCTCATTACTTTTCTTTGCTCTACGTTATTCTGCCTTCCACTACATCATTCTGCCTTGTGCTACATTATTCTGCCTTGCACTACATTGTTCTGCCTTGTACTACATTATTCTGCCTCGCGCTACAATATTCTGCCTTGCACTATATTACTCTACCTTGCACTCTTCATCACTCAGCCTAGCATTATACATATTACTCTGCCTTGCACTATATTGCCCTGCAAATCATTACACTGTATCGCACTACCATTTCACTGTATTGCACTACCATTACACTGTATTGCACTACACTGCCTTGTTCTTACCACCGCTGCCCTAGTACTGTACTACCACTGCACAGCCTCTGCATTGCACTACCTTCTCTACTACTGTTGCTGCTCAGCCATTGTTGTTGCCCTACCAATACTGATGCTCTGGCACTGCTGCTGCTCTACCATTGTTGCTGCTCTGCTATTGTTGCTGCTCTATCTCTGTTACTGTTCTACAACTGTTGATGTTCTACCTCTGTTACTGCTCAAAAACTGTTGATGCTCTACCACTGTTGATGCTTTACCACTGTTGCTGCTCTAACACTGTTGCTGCTCCACCACTGTTGATGCTCTATCATTGTTGATGCTCTACCATTGTTGATGTTTTACCACTGTTGATGCTCTACCATTTTTGATGCTCTACCACTGTTGATGCTCTACCACTATTACTGCTCTACCACTTTTAATTCTCTACCACTGTTGCTGCTCTATCACTGTTGGCGCTCTACCACTGTTGATGCACTACCATTGTTGCTGCTCGGCTATTGTTACTGCTCTGCCACTGTTGATGCTCTACCACTGTTGATGTTCTTCCACTGTGGATGCCCTACCACTGTTGCTGCTCTACCTCTGTTACTGCTCACTTATGTTACTGCTCTACTAGTGCTACTTCTTTGCCACTGTTACTGATCTGCCACTGCCCCAAGTCTACTAGTACGTTTACACTCGTAATGTACCACTTACGCTGCTACTGTGCTAGCGTTGACACTGCTCAACACTGCCACTGCACTATCACTGTACTGCAACGCCACTGCACTGCACAACCACTTCACTGTACAGCGACTGTCATAGCACTACCAGTTCACTGCCCTACTGTTGTCACTGCACTATCCCTAATCTGCGCCATCACTGCACGACTACTGCCACTGCTTAATCATTGCAGTACTACTACCACTGTTAGACCACTGCGCTGCAGTCGACTACATTGAGCTCCATTACGTTACAGTACACTTCGTTATATCTTATTGTGTAGTGTGATACTCAATTCTCTCTTATATACATATGCCATATGAAACATAACATGCCTCGCATGACGTATATGATGTACTGTACATCGTCCATCGTGTGTTTTGTGTGTTATATGGTATTTCATAAAATGTCTTCTATGTAACTCATTTTACCCATGGGGCACAGGATAGTCAATGGGTGAGGTAAGTTGGGTGTGTCTATCGTATGCTATGGGGACTGGCGTACCCAGGGGTAGGCACTATAGGGTTACGTCAGCTTTATTTTAGTCTTTGGGACTTCTACCTTTCGTTTCCATTTGTTTTGTTTTTCATTTTCAAGCCTTATTTAGTAATTATTCTTTATCTTTCTTTCCTCATTTTTTTCAACTCGCTGTTTCTATGCGCTGGGAATTTTGTTTGAGAACACACCCTTGCATAAGTCCTGCGTTTTCTCCAGTCCACACCAAATGGTCCTTTCTTCTCGCTCTTTCGAGGTCACATTCAGTGTGCCTGGGGAGCTTCGAACTAATTAACAATAATTAGTTAGCGGTATAACATAAGTGAAATCTTTACTATTTATATGCTAGTTGCGTTATAGGTATTAAATTGATTTTGTCCAGGTACAGCTGACTGGGATGGGCTTACAGGCTAGAGGCCCGTCGTTCTTGCCCTTCCAGCTGTTAAACCGGCACCTGGGGAACAGGTGCCAAACTTGATATTAATTAGAAAAGGCTGCGACTCATTCTGAAATAAAATGAGTATTTAATACTTCATTTATTATTTATTCCTTTAATTTGGACAACAGGGCATGATAAAACATAAAAACTCTCGGATGCACACAGTCGAGACTTGTCTCTGAACCACCCCTCAAATATATGGAGGGAACATCCTGGACTCTATGTGCTTCGTACCTAGTGTTAATAAATTTCGGACGTCTCTATAGCTTTTTCAGGTAACTTTTAGTTTCATTTTAGAAGTCTGGCAGGATTAGATCTCTCAAACCTACCTAATAGTTAACAGAAAACTTGCAGAGAGGGCCGAAATCAAGAGAAGCTCCGAGTTACATGAGGTCCGAGGTTCTCCTCGATTATATATATATATATATATATAATTTAGGGGTGATTCAGAGGCAAGTCATGGTTGTGTGCGTCCGAGAGTTTTTTTAACACAAAATTCAAGGACGGCCACCGGAGAATCGAAGGCGTATCGCCGGCAAAGTGGGACGTAGAGGGACGATCATGGATGTGTAGGGCCGAGCAGGGACGAGGCATAGACGAGCGACGCGGATGGCCGCGGACGTATTGAGGCTGATAATTTTGTCCAAAAAGTGGACATTTCGTTGGGGTTTTGCCGATGATTCTCCGGCGATACGTCCCTAAGTTTGCGCTTGATCGTCCTTAATTCACCGGCGATCCGTCCTTGATTTTAAGTAGGGTAATGAAGAGATTCTATAAGTAATCTCGATGTAACATTTTTTCTATAACCAAAATTTTCGGAGTGTCTTGATTTCTTTGATGGCTTTTCTGCAATGCTGGTTAACGAAAGAGTATAGTTAATTTTGGTCTATATTCTTTTGATGTTCATTTGACCTCCGCTATACTTATTTAAGGTTTATTCATTATAAACGTTATCGCAATCGTTACAGTTAGTTTAATACACAGCATTGGTTTTGAAAAATTTGGCACAATTTTTTTGCTAATATTTAATATGGACTGCAAAACATTTTTCGGCTCGCTAGCGATTTGTCCATTATATTTTCTAAGTACTTGGGATTCATTTTCGCAGTAGTTCCTCTAATGCATGGAGCGGAAATGTATCTTATATCATATGGTTCCTATGCATTTGAGTGCGGTTGCTGATCGGGGTTAAAAACCATTAGGCAAACTATCTACAGAACATTTTCAAGGTCATGTTACCTTTTTCCTTCTGTTTTAGTTCCTTAGTTGCTTTGACTGGTGGTTTGACCCTCTAACAGCTTGATCGGCCTCTCAAATGCATACATATTTATCATTGGTTGTTATTGGGCGTAAAATTTCAGCTATTGGTATGATGGTGCATTTTATCGACACATTTACAAGTTTGTTAACTATGTTACTTTACGCATCGAGTTCTTGATTACCGTCTTTCTAAATGCTTATTTGATTCAACTTGGAACCTGCATGTCGGAGTTGAATTGGACAGCCGGGTTGGAAAAATAGCTAACTTTACTCCTACGGCACTGTGCAGCAAGAGACTGAGGCTAGTCGAAGGACATTTTACATACTCAGTCCGAAATGTCTCGAGAGACGGCTAGCATTTAAAAATGCAATAAGAGAATATAGTAATCTAAAGAAAGATAGATGCACAGCAAACAAATGTAGAAACAAAGAGTGCCAGCAAATTGTTCCACGTAAATCAGGACATTTGCAAAATTTCTAATGTTTTATAATAACATTCCCTCATTAAAGAGTACTGAGTGTATCTTGTATGAAAACTTGCAAAAACTGTATTTTATGAATGCTAAACTACAAATTACGAGGAATCTAAGGTACTTACAAGCTTTTTCGTAAACGAGCATGTTCTGCATCCCCAAGCCGCTGAAAATTGCAAATGCTTCTAAAGTCCTGATGTCACTCTCACCAAATTGTCTGCCATCCTCCTGAAGAAAAAATAATAAAAAAATCACTACACGTATTAGTATTCGTGGCGTTTTTCATAGCAATGTGAGAGACAGGAATAAAATATAGTGTGATTCAAGCCGTAGATGAAAACCTACCTCTGACTACGGCATCAAGTAGTGCTGATTGACATGAATAAACACGATGATTTTCCCAAAAGTTGTTCTGCGGTCTCGATAAATGTTGAAAGCACGCTCATAAAGTCTGATGGGGAACCTCGAGTCCAGTCCAACGTTCGCTGAAGATTTATTACCCTCGGATCAACTCTCTGAAGCTCCAATTTAATGATTATAATTATACCATTCACCAGGAGCTCGATTTAGGTGAAATTGCCTGCAATTTTCAGTTCCGTGTCAATCTTTTTATATGATAACTCACTGCTGATTCCATCGAATCATCAATAAACCTAAAATTATGGAGAAAGAAAGGAAAAACCGAATGGAAAAACAAAAACCTTGGGAAGTAAAAATTGATAAATGGATCAGCAAATTAATATTTTTTAGAATCTATTTACTCTCTTAACGATTTTGTTTCATTGTACTCTGCCGACGAAAAAGAAATGAATCTAAACTGCATTAGTGACTAACTATGAAATACAGAATTTCTTATCTCAAATAGAAATACATCTGTTTGTCTCTGCAAGGATGCAGACTACTTTTTGCCAAGTACTCGTCGAGAACTTATAAGAAAACTTTTATCACGATGCTTCGCCTCTCATTGGCAGATTATTACAATGCCAAAAAATGTTAGGAACAATACACTGCAACTTTTACGATCATTGGAAATAGGTCACATCCATGGCGTACTCTAGAGTACGCTGTGGTCACATGATACTCACATCCCTTCTCGTTCATCATATTTATTAGCTGAAAAGAATCGCAATCGTTAACCGTAAACTATAGGAAAATTCACTTTTAGGCGTTGGAAAAAAATTATAAAAATCTACAGGCAAATTTCGTTCACGAACAATCTTCCAGATAAAATAACACAACATAATATATAAATGAGTCATACCAGTATTTCAATTAAAATCAATGATTTAAATTGGAAATACAATTCTAAGTGGAATATATTCATTTTGCGATACCATGCAAAGCAACTATAACCACTCACTAAAAAATATTATTATTAAAAATTCAAAGTCCAAATTCAAAATTCAGCCAAGCTAAACATCGAGCGAAAATTTAGAAAGTTATGTCATTCTTTAACGACAGCTAATTTCAATAAAATTACGTTCTGGACGGCGAGAGAAAAAAGCTAGAATCTCGTTACTCATTCATAAACTTTATGCTTCTCTCTACGGGGCATTTTATGCTTCAGATAAAACTAGTATCATACTTTTAAATCAGGGCAATATGGAAATATTAGATATGTATTTTGGACTGCATACATTTGATGAACAGAGTCAATCACTTGTCCCATAAAATTGATGACTTAGTAAATACAAGAAATTAAGCCCAACACACCTTATTGATCATTTGTGCGACGCCGAGCACCTGCTTGGAGCCGTTGTAGATGGGCAGAGACAGCACGCTCGTGATGACTTCGCCGAAGTCCTTCAGGTGCGCCCCCAACCAGTGCTCAGTGTTGCCGATGTTCAGCACCTGAGCACGCAACCGCAATTCAATGATGTTCTCTTCTCTTATTGATATGTTTAGAAATTATTTTAAGGAAGTGAGATATTCACTCGCAAGAGAGTCAAACTGAGCAAGGCGAAAATTTTCCCTGGTAGCGATTAGATTAAGTCGATTGAATCTGATCTATGCTGATGAGAAAGGATTCAATTTATAAGCTTATAAATAAATTCTAATTTTTCTTACAAATCTTAAAAACTGAATACTGTTTTGTACACTACTTTAATTTACAGTCGATGTGGCGTCGGCTTGTGATTCAATCAAGCCATCAAATTATTAGAAACTTTAAATACTCCGTAATAGGGTAGACAATAGTAGCAAACATGCGCAGGACATGGAGAATCAAATCGTCGTAGTTGTGGAGCCTCAAATTTGTCATCGTTTATCGAGTTCTAGACATTCTAGTCTAGGTATTCAATGATGCTTCCCAAATGTTCCGTAATATGTAAAAAGCGACTAAACACATTTGACATACAGCGGTTTCAAGAAAAAACTGTGAAGAACAGTGAGCGACAAAGTTATTCGTACTCCTTCCAATGTGCAATAGTTCCACTAATTAATCAAAATTTGGTGCACGTACAACCCTTGGTATTTCATGTTTATATACATGTGAAAAAGAATATAAAATTGAATTTTCAGGTACACAGGTTGTATGGAACATTTAACTTTTCAAAAGTTATTAAGACAAAAATATTCAGGCAGTAGACAAATACAAACATAATTACAATACTATTAACATTAGCATTGCCTGCTGTGTTCATGATTTCAAGCACTATTTTTTTTATTACTTTATCGATGAGATCCGAGCAAATTTCAGCAAGAATGTTTTTCTATTCCTTAATGACCAAGAGTTGTGATTTCTTGAGGTTCTTCAGAGCCCGACTTATCCTAACTTTCAATTCGTGCCGTATATGTTCGAGTAGCTTCATGTCAGGATTCATCAAAACCCTTGGTTAAACTGTTATTTCCCTTTTTTAAACTATGCAGTCACCGATTTAGACCCATGTCTGGAGTTTTAACTTGCTGGAAAGCAAATCGTAGATCTAAATCAAGACTTTATGCCGATATCTCAGACTTCGTTATTCTTTTAATCGAAATTAATGTTTCAGTGCTACTCGAAGAAAACAAAAACAAAATATCGTAGACCCACCTTCACGCCTAAATGTTGGCACTGTATTATTTAGGAAGAAAGCCTTGCCCTTCTTCCGCAAAAATTTCTTAAGATCAATATGTCCGAAAATGTTGATTTTCATTTTATCGCTCTATTGTAATTGTTTCTAAAAACAATTTCCTTTGCGTAAGTGAATTTTGCGAAGCTCAATCAAGCCGCATTATGACACGATTTTTTGAAAAGCCGCTCGTCGTTGTTGATGGTCACGTATAATCCACTCTCGTTCAGACTGATCTGAGTTTCCAACTAGGCAATGTCATCCACCACAACCGTTGGGTTCATATCAACTTTTCAGCACAGTTTCCGAACAATTCTTGGCAACGGTTTCAATCTCCGTCCACGTGTAGGTAAAGTTTGCGCTTGTTAAGCTGATTAAACTTCTTCATATGAGAGTACTCAAGCCAAATTGACATCACAAGTAGTGATAATGAAGAATAATCTTTGAAACCAAAATATTATGAATGTCTGCCGAAAGAATAGTCCCGTGCATCTGCCACCATCCTTAAACCATAGAGGTCATTTGACAATCAAATGTTCAACTACCTCTGAGTGACGAATGAGTGCAGATAGGTGGGGCTCATGAGAAAATCCTTCAAATGTACTGGGAATGTTGACTATAATCGACTTGGTTATGTCAAAAAACTGATGGAAGGCGCCCCAGCACTCCAAGCGGCTGTACTCCGATTTCGAAAATTCTGAGCTTTCACGTTTGCATAATTATTCGCTCTCTCACGCCTAACTAACCATTTGAAAGCTTTAGTGTCTATCTACGGTTTTTTAACAAATCCTTAACCCAGCCCATATCTAGCGATGTACAACCACACACTGCAAAACTTTAATAAACAGCAATTAAACACATTTCATTGAATAAATCATACGCATTAGCTCCCTAAATGTTTAAAACAGTTTTTCTTAAACAAAGATATATTATTATCTTCAATCCATCGTTGAAAAAGATACGTGGGTGACAAAGTAAAAGTGAAGTGAGATGGTGCTCCTGCATGTCGACTGTACGAGGTTTACCCTATCTGATTGCCGTGGTTTTCTTGTTTTCTTTTCTTTTTGTTGTTGTAAAAATTCTTCGCTCTCGCCTCTTTATACCCATAACAGAAATCATGACAATAGAAATCAAGGTGTGTAACCTGCACACTACCAGACCAGAAAGTTTGTCGCGTCCTGGAGAAATGGTGATGAAACGAAAACAATCGAGCGTAACAACGTATTGGATCACCATTCAAGTTGATTGCATCTTTCATACAATTAGGCATGGATTCTACAAACAGTTGCTTATAATTTAATCCAATATTCGCTCTAAGTACGAGCAAACGTTGGGATCTTCCAACGAAGAAGGAAGAGGTGTCGAGGCTCGCAGCTCCCTATCCAGTTGTCTCACAATTTTTGAAGGGCATAAATCAGGAGACTGGAACCATTCCATATGAGAAACTGATCACTCGTGGTCCCTGAGCCAACATTGTCCTAAATGAGACCGGTGGATGTACTCGTTGTCGTTTTGAAAAACACCGGAACCATCCGGTAAATGAAAATCCATAGCCGCAGCAGGCCACGCAGGCTTTACTTGGCCATGTAAGGTGTTCAAATAATCGTGAAATTTCATTTTTTCGTTGTACAAAGTTGGTGAACTTAAAGCAGCTATGCAAACTACCCCCTGATCGTTATATTGCCCCCGGAAGCCTGTACTGCCAGAGCCACGCAAGATATCCAGAGCGGCAATTTTTTTGGCCAGATGGTATACCTCCTTCCAAAAAATTTCGCTTCTTCAACCAAACTGGAGAGAAATTTTAGACCTGGGCGGTACAGAATTGGTCAGTGCAATTTTATAAATTTTACTATGGAGAGTGTGGGTGCTCGAGAATGACACAAATATTGTCTCATTAGTAAAGGATATTTTTTTCTGTACGAATTGATTTCATTGAACTCGTACTTCTTGAATATTATAGAGATTAAAATTAGACTGAAGTCTGCTCACGATTGACGTATCACTTGGCTCGTTTTTAAAAATTTGAAATATTTCTTTATAAAAAAACACTTCGGGCCAAAATTTGTCTAATGAAGTTAATACTGCGTCTAAATCCTGCCACGGAAATACAGGTCTTAAGAAAATTCCTAAGTCATGCCTCATAAAGAAAGTTACCGTCACTGTAGTAACTCTCTATACAAGTTGAATTGTTCATTTCAATAATTTTTCAATATCGTCATACAAAAATTGGACTAACTGGTTTGAAATCTTTAGTGTTTTCTCATTAATTTTCGGTAATTCCCACATCCGTTTACACTTTTGCGTTCAGGCCTCGAAGGGCCTACAATCAGCACAGCTGTGCACAGTCGCTTACAACAATTAGCATTTCTCTGGCCAGCCACTTATTGGAAACTGTCCTCACTTTTAATGTAGCTCAACCTGTAAGCGCAGAAAACAGGCGGCACTGCTAAGCCGCACTCACACTTCAATCTACATTTCTCTGGTTTCACTGCTGTCCTCACTTCACTGCTCAGTCATTTAGGCACAATTAGTTCACACTTCTCTGCTGTGCCCCACTCGTTCGTATTTGAGTAGTCAGGCACACTTGCACTGCATGCCGCACACCTCTGAACAGCCATATATACAAAAACAATTGCCGATTCAATGATCAGATGCAGCAGCACGCAAATCTACACTGCCTCACCCAGCCGCACAGGCAATAGGGTGTTAGGCTAAGTTTTCACGCGGCTATGCGCTACAATCCGCAAATTTCTGTATTGCGAAGCGTAAAAAAGCCAGCGCTTTAGCACGTAGCAACAATTGTGCAACACATAGCGCTGCTCTGATCAATTCCACATGAAACTCATATAAAACATTGATTGCGATATGAGCCACCAGTGCGTCATTTTGCCCCTAAGAAAATAGAATGATCGAAACCGACGTGTTGAATCTAACATCACTAAAAGGCAACGCCAGTCCTCACACGCTTCACTCAGACGAAAACGTATACGAAGCCAGACCGAACATTCTGTTCTGACATCATAGTCACACTGTAACAATTACTTTTCCCTGCTCCAATACGCAAAGTTTTTTCACTTGTATTCTTCTTTAATCCGACATTGTTCAATCTATCTTTCCTAACTTTTTCCTTCATCCACAGCAAGCGCCGATACATAACCAAACATCTTCTGATCTTCTACGGTTTGCCTCATACACCGATAGTCTAGACTTGCTTTTCCTTAATCAGCCGAGCTTGTAATCAAGCCATAAGTACTTACCTCATGGAATGTATGGACTCGTAGGTAAGCATTGGTTACACATCTGTGGTTCCACCACGTGCTCATCAATGTATAACAGATGACACTCGCTGGGCTACTACGCCTGTAACCGAACAACGCTTGCTCTTCCCTCATCCTCCTCACGAACAGACCAACCAAATTTACTTTATGCTGAGATTCGAAGTACACAACGAATTTAAATTAACTCTTCGATTTTCAGCAAGGTACAAAACACTCACTCTCCCCTGATCCGCTTACGCCTCACCTCCACTTATTCCCTGATCCACAAGTTTATACTTACTCTTCTCTGATCGGCCACATAAGCCGCGAGTTTGGATAGACTGGAGTCCACCAACTGTCCGGATTGATGCTCTGTAATGACGTAGTCGCCTCCGCGAATAGCCAGTTCAAATGCGGCCTGAATGTTGGTCCTGAGCTTCACCTAAAAGGAGGTTGAATTAATGAGAAAAAAGTAATAAGCGTATGATTTACGCTAATGAAACAGGTTTAAAAACAGTATACAGTCGCATTTAATCGAAACCAGTAAGGTAGGAAATATTTAAAGCAAAATGTTATCAATTGTTGAATGATGCAAACCTGAACATAAAAATGTGTAGTCTAAATCTAAAGCAAAAAATTAGCTCTCGTAGTTAGAGATGATTTTTCATAGTGCATAAAAATTATAAGAAATTAGGAATGCCAAAATATTTTATAATATAAGTTAACCGTTGTCGACGTCTTTCGAAAGCTCAACAAATATCAACACGACGTTCTTAGAAATTGAATTATTGAAACAACATAAGTCAGTGAATAGTTGTTTACTAACCCCTCGTGACATGAGTGCCCTGCAGGACCAAAAGAGAAAGCCAAATCACTCAAAATGTATACGTTAGGAATAAAGTGCATCAATAAAATGAAGTCGGAAATCCAAAGGCCAGGAATTTACCGCATTTAACTCTCAGTTACTCGTCTCCCAATCGTTAAATTTTACTGCCAATGAGAGGCAGTTGCATTATTATTTTTGCGTACGAAAAATGGATGTGGTTCAGAGAAATTAGTCTTTAAGATGTACTCCACGTTACTTTTCTTTCTTGACGGAGGACAAAGTCTAAATAGTCAATGTAAGGGTCCTCTGTATAGGAGACGTGCTAAAACAATCTCTGCGTTCGAAAACGTAAATAATTAATTTGCGTATCCTTGTCAGCCGAAAGTATATGATTGGATTTTTTTTTTTAAATACGCATCTTGTATTCATCCCTGAATGTGGTTGAACGTAGAGACAACGTCAATCGAAGTTAGGAAGCTGTTCATTTTCACTCTCAGTCAGAACAAAACATAGCTACTCTGAAACGAAATCTGAGTTCAAAATAGAATGATGATTTGTCTTCCATTACTCACTTTTAAGGACTCGGAAACGTATCGTTAACTTACTGTATTTTAGTTTAACAACAAGCGTATTATGTTCAAACTCTACTTCAAAAAACTTGTTTTCCGTTGGGAAAAAGGTCAGGTGCAAGTTATAAGAAAGAGCCATTGATTAAAATAGTAAAAGAAAAAATACAGTTTCTAAAACTTATAACTCACTTTTAGTAAGGGTTTCTAACACTTGAACGTATCAAAGTACCCAAATCATTAGTGCGACACTAGAATACGAATTAAGCTGTGTAATCAAACTGCACAATGAAACTAAATTTAACCTTAATCAATAACGCTCGTGAAAGACCGTACGGTAAATGCCGTCGAACGGCGAAGAAGCAGAGCAAACAGCATCACACTCATCTTTTCTAACGCACAAAAGAAAAAGAAATTCTACCTTCCGTCAAAAGTATGGACACTATTAAGATTGAAGTTAGACATCGGGTATTGTAAAGCTGATGTTTCAGTTAGTTCAATAAATAAACGGAAAGAGAATGCAAGTTCATAGTTTTCAATTCACAAAAAAAGTTGTGCGAGTAGCTTAGCTGTTTGTATGAGGCGTATTTTCTTAGTACCCTGTTCATGTCCAACTAGTGGACGCCCCCCGCCAAAAATGGCAGGACTTATGATATTAAATTCTTAAGATGTCCTCTTATTTGCAATAACTCTGACATGAAACAAGTTATTTTCAGTATCACTGATGCGGACTACCTTAGCTGAGTCTCGCTATTAGTTTAGGAATACGGACCCGGGAATTTTCTTCTATTTAAATCTTCAAGAGCGTGTTACAAAGACGGACGGAGGAACGGACAGACGAACAGAAGGACAAACCAAAGAAGGAACACGGGGCTATTATCATACAGTGGGATGGTTGGAGCAATGAAATTTTATGATCAATAATTATGAATTATTAGCGAGTGTTGAATTGATCAAAATTGGAAAGTAGCAGCAGCAAACTATGTTTTTGAAACGCACTTCTGATATATAGTATGCTTGATATCAGATATCTGATACTAAGCAATTACTAGCGGGTTTTCAATGAAGGAATATGTCTTTTGAGGCATGCGTGAACGCGCCGGTGTTGAAATGTGAAGAATCCTGTGCAACAGCGCAATCAGAAGGCTGATCTGACTCATCAGCCTTCAGCTAGAAGACATTGCTTTCAGTTAACAACTAAGAAATGTAAACAGTAAATTTCCCGATACCTTGTAGAAATACAACAATACACCATTCGTGAAACTACGGTATAACTCCAGTGTTTGAACTAAGGTTCGTTTCCGTCATAATTATTCGTATTGCTCGGCTTCGTATTGCCCTGGTTTTCCACATTTACTTAAAGGTAGCGTTTCGGCCGAGCAGTCACGACACGCTATAATCTAACGATACTCCAAAAGGGGAACGAAATTCACTTTAATCATATACCATAAATTAATTTAATGGATCAAATGTGAGCCGGACTTTACTCGTAATGCAGAGGACCGCCAAGTTCTGCTGAAAAAGCAGCGGCCTAGTTATTTAGAAGAGCTTCACATTAACAGTTTAACTGCGATTTTCCAAACAGGAACAATTTCATGTCGACGAATATCTTTGTTGTTCATGTAAAAATTAGGGAATTTGTTTTCACAAATTTCGTTATCCTATTAATTTTCTTTCTAATCAGAACTAGCTTATTCGATTAATGAACAGTAATTTCACGAAAACTGGGAAATTTGTACTCATACATAATAGTACTTTGGTTACATTAGGTTAGGTTAGAAGATAATCCCGTGTACCTTATATGACCTACTTCAAAGGCAAAGTGTTAACCCAAAGAACAAACGAGCTGGAAGATAAGAAGCGCGTAGTCAGCCTGAAATGGTACAGCTCAGAGTTTAATTCTCAAATCAACAAATCAGCAACTCAACAAAACCGCACTCCTTTGAATTCTGTGAACTTATAGAGCAAAAATATAGCCAATCACTTTATGATTATTAGTGAACACAAAGGACAACAATACCCGATAAAAATTCTCAGCGAACATCAAGGAATGAAAGGCCACCCAAACTTGTCGTTCAATTCTGTACGAACTTGGCCAACCGGTAATGCAAGATGACACAGGCAGAGCGCTCTTCACGAGCTAGCAAACGACCGTCTTCCTGACAACTTAACACGTTGACTCCGATTCTCCGCTCAGGTAAAATTACATNCCATATATGACCCACTTCGGAGTCAACGTGTTAAAAGGAGTGAGCATCCACAAAGTGAATTGCTTTAGACGAGGTATTCGCAATATTTCATAAATGGACAACCTAAACGCTACATTAATAGATGTTAATTTAAATACAACTAAGTACTTCGTTCGGTCAATTGTTTAAATTCCAGCAAGTTCTAGCTCTCGGACTTATTACAAGTCCTTGCCAAAGCTCAATAGCCTCAGCCTAACGCTCCGCGGTTCTTGTCTGTCCAGACTCTAACTCTGCCCTTTTCACACAAGCTCTGCTTTCTCAATACTGCCCCATTTACCCCAAGTCTCTGCAGCGATGCACAACAGTTTTGTGCTACACCGTCATAACGTGTTCCCACGGCGTACAGTTAAGCACGAGGCCATAGCTTGTTAGTAACTTCTCTAGCATTGTCTGCATTCCTGAAAATTTTCTTGCTAACCTAAGCTAGAGATGTATTATGTTGCTTCGCTAGCACACCACACTCGACGCTTCTTGATTAGCTTCGCGAGAGCTTGCTCACCAAAAAAAGCAGGTACCCTCCCTGGTTGGCGCTTGTGATCAGTGCCTCCCGCCTACATTTAGAATGCGCACAATGTCTCACTCACCGGTTCAGACCGTCTCACGAGCATTGGATATAGTTAGTCTAGAATTTAGCGTGCTACAAACATATCAACATGTATACAACAATAAACGTCCTGTACGAAACAAAAATCTCCGTTGCTACGCAAACAGTGCGCTCTCGATGAAGCGAAGCAGTTTACAACGCGCAAACCTCACGCAGGGCATGGCAATAAACGCTCTGATGCCAAACCGAAGCCGAAGCACAGAGCGCCTAGAGAACAGATATTACGACACCACAAAATCCAGCAATAGATAGTCAATGTTTCATTTATGACATGTTTGAGACGCCGCTCGCATGTGGGCAGCGTGGGACGACACGCTCCTCGTATGAGAATTACCAATAAAATCACGTGGTTTCCTCGCACCTCGAGAAAGCCCGGACAGCTATACGCCCTGTCCCCCTCTCTCAATATTTTTCCACCCAACGAAAAAAGTTGAAGAAACAACGGCAACGTCGCCCCTTTTTTCTGGAACCTTATTTGTGTGGTATAACAACGTGGCAGTGTGGGTGTTTGAGAAGGTCCACGCCGAACGAGCAGTAGGAGAAGGGCGGACGACGTCGGGGAAGAGTCACACGTATTCAACAAGCATTGAGCGTCGAGTGAACTCACTTGAGTCTAAAGGAGCTTCAGAGGAGAGTCTGGTCGTATAGTCGTAGGGTTTGGTATTGTATTGATGAAATTTATGTGACCTAGTGTCGATTTGTCTTCGTATAATCTGCTTATTTGAAATACTCAATATTTGTGTAAAGAACTTGGTTGTTTACAACTCAATTCGTTGGCCTGTTACCGTAATCGTTCAATCCGTCCAGGTTCAGAGCTGTGGCCTCTCGCCACTTGCCCACTCCGTCAAGATAAAACTTGGGGATTATCAGTTATATTCAATGATGTGGAAGTAGAGTTCATTCAGTCCAATTCGTAATTCTTGCACCACATACGTTAAGTAAAGTTATACAAACTCAAATTTTAGTTGGTCCATCAAAAGAAATCACATAAAAGAAATAATACTCAATGCCTAACTTCTCATGAAAACTTTAAAGTTCTCGATCATTTTAAGTTAATCTGATTTCCTTAACATTTGGTGTTTTCTTGCCACCATTTCTTCAAAAAGTAATATTTCTCATGAATCACGTTGTACATGTAACCACAAAATGAATGATTTATCACCAGGAATTCCTTGTATAACCTATCAAGGGTAGTAAAATTTTGTTGAAAACAGAAATGAAATTTGGTCAGAAAACTTACTTTCACGATCTTCTAGCTGTGAAAAGATTGTTTATAGCTATTGTTCTTTCTGTACCCTTGTGCTTCAATGTCAATTTTCGTCCAGTCACATTGATCTAAAGTGACTTTAATTGAGGATAAAAATAATTCTCATCAAAAATACATATTCCGCTATGGGTGCGCATTTTCAAGGACGCATTGTTATAGTCGTAATTCAATGCCCCTTGTAATCCATTTGATGTACTCGTAATTTGCGATTGATAGCTCTCTTTTATAACCGTTTATTCAAATCATTGATGTCCCAGCTCCCAATGCCGAAACCGAACAGCATAACGATCGCCTCGTAATTTGGAACTCATGCAGTGGTTTTAATAGAAACTACAAGTATAAATATTAAGTAAGTGATAAAAGTCTAGGAAAACCAACCGCGTTAAAACTCGATCGTACGCTTGGAATATTGAAGCATTTTGAATATTTATTTACCACGAGTAATTTTACATCAGATAAAGTTTTCGTATCGTTACTCCTGTGATGTGTTCACTACACTCAACTGTAGAGTGTTCGAAGATTTTGGTGAGATTGATTAGACGTAAACGTAGCTTGCTTTTACAAGTATTATCTATGTAATTTTTATTGTACTGAGTTGTCTATATACCAGCTAATCCAATACCATAGATTAAATAACTATTCCGGTGGGAACGGCTAGAAAGTACCGATCTGAGCGATTTACCCATCAAAATTTGCAATGGGAAGAGAGTAGAAAAACACTACGTCGTGCAAAGATTAATAATAAAATAATAGTATTTAAACGCAACGATTAATCTAGAATTAAAGGGGTATCATTTAACTTTTACCATTGCCTTCAAACGCTTAATGACTGACTTTGTCAAGAAAAATTGTTCTGTGCTTACGGTGAACGTAACTCAACAATTGAGAATAGCGTGCATGATGAAGAACAAAAATTTAATGCGGCAAAATTTACCGCCCAGCAAAGTCCATCGAATGGATGCCTCTGTAAGAAAGTGGCCGAGTTCTTTGTCGGACAAAATTCTCTCTAATTTTCGTCACAACACTTCTAAATGGCATTGGCGTGAGTTGCTGATGTTTTTTCTTGTGAATACATATAATCTCTCTAAGTTCCTTTAAACCAAGTCAATACTTTTTCATGAAGCAATGACTGATAAAATTGTCTGCAAGCCTTCCTTCTCGCATCAATGAAAGCCACTGAAGTTGTTGAACAATTTGTTGTAGCTACAGCCTGCACCCTATCCTCATCCGTCTTTTAGGGTATAAAATGTATTCTTACTCTTGCAGGAATGCCCAGCAGAGTATTGGTATAAAATCTATCACTCTTATATTCACAAGGGACGTCTCTGTTGATAAATATCTCCTTCAACAACACGAAAATTTTGTGAGCAGCAGTGAAATTTCATCAAACATTTTTTCAGCTGTTTGACGCGCTGGTTGCTTGATCGAAGCGATTAGAGCTGTTAACGTGAATTGTATGTGTTAACTTGAAGTCATCTGGGATAGAAGATCTAACCATGGTTTTCAATATTAGACATGCGGTAATAATTTAAGCGAGTTCTTGCACAACTTCTTGAGCAACATGCACAGCATATTTGGTACGAATAAGTAGTGAATTTATGTGAAACCTAGTAGCGCAGTTCTGTAAAATATAGTTGCGTTTTACCGAATTGTCTTTGAAAAACTTGTTTTTTGTCGTGAGAACGCGTCCATGCATTAAAAAATCGTTTTTAGGGAAGAAATTCAGAAAATAACACCTGTGGTTTCCGCACACACCTACTTCAGTTTCTGTCGTAAGCTGCTCCAGCAGACTTCAAGCCCACGGTGCCTAATCGTTTGCAGTAGTGTAAATTATAATTCAAATCCGATCTCAAAATATTGGGTATGAAACAAAGATACTGCGTGCATTCAGTGAGATATAAATTTCAAGCAAATTCGTTCATTATGACGGTCCGGAGAATAGTTAAATTCCAGGCAGAAATCTTTGTGGAGTGCCTATACTTCACTAGGAACTAAATTTTTATAGTTATTGATATCGATCGCTATACTAAGTTATCGATACAAAATGTTTTTCTGATTCACTTATTCAATAAAATATGGTACCACAAAACTGGCCTTGTCAAACGTAAAAAAGTATTTACACAACTTACGTTGATATAATTATTTGACGTGGAAGCCCTCATCTTTCACAATATGTTGAAAATACTTAGGAAATAATTTACATGAGGCAGATTATGACTTCGTTTTGACTTCAATTTTTCTTTTAAACTTTCTGAATTTTTAGTCGGCTTTCCAGACACCTCATACGTTAATAAAATCCAAAAAGTTCAAATCTGGCGACGAAAGAGACAATTCTTCTTCGTATATGAAATGTAAAACATGGGGCTTCAGATAGTCCTGAGCGAACTTTTTTTACCTCTAAAATCGAAATTATGTGTTTTTCTGCTCTGCAGCATATATGGCCGGACCTATTGAAAAGAATGCATTTCAGCATGAGGCTAACGACAGAGATGAGTCGTCACACAAATGAATAATTTTTAAAATCAACAAAATGGTGAGTTTTTACAGCGCTTGTTGTTTTTGTTTGTTATTTATCATATAATAATTCTGCTTATTACTTCCTTAGTTAGTCCGTCCGTTATGCTTCCAGTAATCGGTAAATATTTGGTAAAAAGTTCGGACTGTCACGAGTAGTTTTTTTTTCTGAGAACAATAGACCTTTTGTTCACCAAGATGATGAGAATTAAGTATTAAACTAAGTAAATTTCAAGTTCGATTTTTGGCTAATGAATATTTTCTGTTGAATGTGACGATAAAATTCTGAGTTTTTAAAAATAAATTTTGGAAAAAATAATTAAACGCTGACGATTAAACGAGTTTGCAATATCAGGCTTCTGAATTCCTCAGTGCAACATTAAAAGATATCCTTTACATGCATTGCTGTGTTTGAAATTTTTGTACAGACTTCTCATAGTAGTTGGCATATATTTAATCACAGAACCGTATCTTACATACAAATCTGCCATAAGTCTCGATAGTATCAGTGAAATTTCTTCAAGTTTAAGTAATAATTGAGCCGACCATAGCCTTAGAGCCAACAATGGAGCAAAGATTGGAAGCTGCTCCCGGTAGAATGAGACTCTACAGGCAGAGAATAAGGAATGAACAACGGCAGGAAATACTTGAAAGGGAACAGCAATGTCAGCAAGGGAGATGAGCTGCAACGAACGATGTGCAACATGGAGAGTACCTTCAGCGAGACAGTCGAAGAAAGCAAATCATGCGTAGAAATATGGACGAGGAGCAGGAATCACAGTACCTCGAGCAGCAAAAGAATTTATCCCAGCAAAGAAAGGAAAATATGGATGAGGAACAGCGGGCACAGTACAGTACTTTGCGGTACAGTACCTTCACTGGTAAACAAGGAAAATTAAGAGGACGAACTTTAACTAACAATATTGCCTGCAAAGAGGGCTGGACTGAAGAAGTACATTGAAAATTTTTGCTTACAATGTAATTTTATTATTTGTGTTGAACTATGTAGCAGAATATTACTTTCTGAGTGTTTACTTGTACACATTATTTCATCTCACTTGCGTCAGCTCAAAATTTGAAATGCAATGAACAATATTTCACAGAAATGTTAACAAACATTTATTTGCTGGGTTTTATGGGTTTTTATGTCCAAAACACTAATTCTTTACGCTATCTAGACAAGTACCAGTTTTATCAAAACATATTTGTTGATTAAATATGTTTCTCATTCCGTGAAATTTACACGGGTCCTGCTACGAGTTAATTTCAGTGTAGTCGTGTCATAGATATTTCCATTCGTTGCCGAGTTTCGAGATATTTATCGACGTGTTTCCGTAAGCTGCGTATTGAGAGTTTTAGTCACTCTTACCGCATATACATGGCCACTCGGCTCTCAATGCGTACACAAACGAAAAAACAGCTGCCTTATTTTACCGGAGGGAACACGCATCATGCTTGAAAGGCTCTTTTTCGATCTGTAATTCGCCATAAGCTCCAAGGCCCATTGACGAAAGATGTTGTGCTGTTGTATGTTTGAATGTACAATGCCACACATCAAGTCAACCCGTTGATATCAATAACAAAGTGGACTTTGAGGTTAATATCTATCGACGAGATGAATCAATTTTTTTTCAATAAGTTTTTTAGACTAATGGAAGATATTCTGCGAAGTCATCTTTCCCCCATAGATGAAGAGTGCAGAAGCCTTGCGCAAATGGATGCGCAGCCCACCAAATACTTCATACGGAAAACGCTCGGTTTAGAAGCGGTGGACCAAGTGTTTCGAGAAGCAAGAGATTCTCAAGACAGATGGCGTATTGTTTTCATTAGTGGTTGTGGATAAAAATCGTAAATAAGATAGTGGATAACTTTTACTCTTCCCCATTGCAGGCTATACACCAGTACGACTAAAATGTGGGATCCCTGTATCTTCATGCCTCCATTTCATTCTTCTCGATTGATTTCAGTCCTATAAATAAACTGAAAAACCTTAATTTGTTAAATAATACACTGATTTCGTAAATAGAGTTGGTATAAACTATCTAGATTGAAGTCTAAATTTGGATGTTAGAGTTTTAAATTGCAAGCATATTAATTACGAAATGTCGAGTAATTTTGAAACGAGGTTAAGCACTAGTAATAAAATGTAAAAAGTAAATTTGGAGAAATCAAGGAAACACGTGCGTGCCACATCCGAGCAGAACATATTTAGAGGAACCGGTGGATTGAGTTTGTGGTCCAGAACTTGAAGAAAACAATTGAAGTGGAGAAGAATAGTTTCCACCGTAGTTATTGAGTGTTGGGTGGTAGTGCTCATGCGCTGGTAGGGATTAGTTTTAATTAGTACACAGAAGCGGAATGTAAATAGATGGATTGAATACGGAGGTAAAAAGAAACTAAAGTTTGAAGAAGTTCATATATTGTGCAAAAACGCAATATAGCGAAAAATTCATCAAATATTGCAAGCAGATCTAAAACTGATTATTTTTTGTGCAAAGTTACACCCACCAGCTAATAAGTGACAGCTTTGTGGCGAATGTTAAATGACAGATGTGTGATATAAAGTTAAAACACAAACAGAGATGAGCGAAATGGTATGGAGTCATTTTCGTGCCTCGCACATTTGTACGAAGTAAGAAACAGGAAGACGATGTAAGAAGAAGTATTTCGCAAAATACGTAAGCCCTTCATAGAAAAATCAGTATAGGCAGTACTTACGACGCAAGACACAACATAACAAAAGGTAATAAGTGAAGTCATCACACTCGTGTAATGTAACCATGTTTCATCGATCTTCACCGATCGCACCGTCTAAAAAAACACGACATGAGGCACGAGTTAGACAGGCCACCCTTCTGAAAATACATACATAAACAGATATCGCCGCACTGACCTCTTCATTCAGGGTGATTGTGGGCAAAGATTCTAGATTGTACTGGAAGCATATTACAAGAGGTCAGACACTGCAGCACTTACCGTCTCACTAAACACTGCTTCAGGCCGAGGTAAACTGACTGTTTCCAAGGCAGAACTGGTGATCGCCCTGATGGTGCTCTGGGGATTGGGCGCGCACAGCTCTAGACCTTTCTTCGTCGGGCTGACCGCGGCTTGGCCTTCTCTTACGTCCTGCAAGTTAAAACATTCAAATTATTATCCCTACAATTAGGCCACCCAATTAGAAGCGCGAGTTTATATCACTCATACTGATATGCTTAGAAACTTTCGCCCGAGAAGTAATTTAAAGTTTACAATCTCTACAAGTTGATTGATTGTTTAGTTCGAAGAATATCAAAGTACGTTTTGTGATGCGGAGCAAATGTTTGAATGATACCATGAATAGTTACACCACTTAGTTAAATGATTGCTCTCATCTGAATCGTTGCACACAACACATAAACATTTTGTTTAATTTGTTTAGTTAGGCTTTTTGTTCCTTTAGACTACATTGGCCTTGCTGATTTTGAAACTACAATTACACTTATTCTAACCCACTGAGTTTTCCTCTGCAACATATATAACATCTGAATGAGCAAAATTGCATTCTCCTCTGCTTCTACTTATCACAAATGCCTAAACAATGGTGAATTCATCTGCTATATTTGTGGTATTTTCTTTTCACCGCTCCAAATCAAAGGGCAAACATCATTGAATTTGTCAACCAATCATATTATATGTAATTTTAGGTAAAATTTGGCGACCAAGATAAGCCTTGGGGCCCTAACAAAGCGTCCAAAGAGTGCATTACTAGTAATTAATTTAAGTCATATGAATCCTTGGTAAGTTAGCATTTGGAATACCCTAGTTTGACGATAGCAAACGGATCGTTATGCAGATTGTTACTTTTGTTGAATGAACCTCTGTATATTATAAAAAATTATAGAATATCCTGATCTATCATCAGCTAGACGTCCACTGCCTTATTAAGCTACAATCCCAGTGCCAGTTTTGGAGTAACTAGCCCCTCTGAAAATTCTGCGTGTATTTGAAGAACACGATAACAGCAATGATATAGATTTTGAAATGGATCATAATGCAGTTTGTGAAGGATTTGATCAGCAGAAATTAATGATTTGGCACTTAATTCGGGCCTTTTAAAAAGGCATCAGAACTTCTAGCATCACGATTGCATTGGAAAAGCTCACATTAATATGAAGTGAAGGTGTCATACTTTTGAACCAGGGAAAGTGTATTTCTCCTGTTCTGTCATAGTGACAGTAGCTTTATGAACACCCATAACATTTCTGGTTTATCGGAGAAATTAAAATTCCTACTTACGATCAATTTCAATGAAGTCTGTTCAATGATAAGTTAAAGTACAGCTTGATGAGTGCCCTTTTCCAAAAGGACGATTTATTTGGTGCAGTCCTAAATGGGGTATTCACTTTCTATTAGTGAATAATACGGAAACATAAACAGTCATTGAGTTATTGAGATACGACAAACACAATTAGATCATCTGTGTTGGCTTTCAAATGAGAAGCCTCCTTCGACTACTCGGGTACACTGAGTATCCCTAATTTCTATGTCCATTAGAAAACAGAACTCGAAAAAAATAATATGCTGAAAAGAACTGTCCTCCATGACCTCTATAGTTAGCCTGGAGATCCCGAAATAACTCTGATATGAAACAATGTTTTCAGTATCACTGATACGGACTGCCTTATCTGACGAAATGTTAGTTTAGGAATACAGCCCCAGGAATTTTCTCCTTTCTAAATTCCCGAGAGCGTGACACTGTCAAACCAACCGGCAACAACTGTGTAATAGTAAATACTGGGATTTGTAATCTTGATGCGGTACTAAAACAAAATGTTATGTGCCTTATTTTAATTGTTTAAAAATCAACTCTAAATTCCGTATCCAGAATGCAAAATTCTTGCCCTGGTGTTCATTTTGAAATTTGAATTTTTGATGTTTCTGCCTGACGATGATATTTGAAAAAATCGAAACTTGAAAAAAAGTCATTTGTATCTGCTCACTGGTTTTATTTTTCCCAATAAAACAAAACAATGACACAATGAATGGTATACAATGATCAACGGTTGGTGCGTGATGCCCCCTGCCCACGCTACACCTACTAGGCGGTAGTCATCTGTAGAAGGCCTCCATAACCGCCCAGTATAAATGCTCAATAGGCGCGGTTTGTTTTCGCTGCTCTTCCCTTAGAAGGGAAGTGTCTTTCAGCACATTTAGGATGAATTTTTGACCAAAAATATACTCTCCATCAAAAAGAGTATATCGCATTAAGTTGAACAGAGCAGGAATATATGCATTGACTCAACAGTAGAGTAAAAATTAAAAGATAAAAACGATTCCTATACGTGATGAAATGATGTGTCAGGCGACTACCACCAAGGCTCAGATCGAGGACACCTTAAGGCGCCTGCCGCGTGTTTGGTCGGTTTCACTTTAAAGAGATTTGAACCCGTGATTCCTATCAATACGTCCTGCATTAAATTCTCGTGGTAAACTTACTTTTCCTTTTTTAATATTTGCAAGGTTGAATGAAAAAAATATGATTCGATTGACTGTAACAGGTGTTATATGTGTCGCAGTCGTTACAACACCAGATGATGAAAAGTGAATTTTATTCCATCCAAGTTTTGTTGTCTAGAAGTGGTAACTAAGTAGTCGTATGGTTTCAACGTTGCGAGTGTTGTGTTATACAGGGTTGGCCACAAAAAAGTTTCCTTTTTCCAAATACTTATAGCTCTATCACTAATAGCCGTAGAAACTTCTATATGGTCTCATTTTCATTGCCATTCAATATTATTTTATCAGGCTAAACAATTTTGTGTATATAAAAAGAGTTCACGAACAGATGATCGGTAAGTGAGAGTCGTTTTTTTCCGTGGTGCTCAGGTATTTCTTAAGATACAATCTATGTTTTTAATTAATGAAGAAGTATGTGTGTTGTATAATAAAGGAAAAATGGAGGTAATAGACCATTCTAATGCAAATTTTTACTTTTTACTTAAACACAAAAACATACTGTTTCCATTATAAACAATAACCAACATTGTTTTCGAGGCAGTTTAAAGATCGGACTCTCATTCTTAGCATTAATTTTCTAATAGTTTCTGGATGGTTTCTAAGTTCATTAACATTTTGGATGACGTGATGATGCAATTCTCCAAGGTCGTGTGGAGGCGTTTTATAAACATTATTTTTGAGGTGACTTCAAAGGAAAAAATCACACAGAGTTAGATCGGAAGTGCGAAGTGGCCATTAATACCGCATGACCAACTGCAATGACCCGAGTACCAAAAACTTCTGTTAGAATGTTGCTCGCGCAAATATTTCTGTGACATGGAGCTCCACCTTACATCCACCACACTCTGTCGAATCTTTATTCCTAACCAGCTTGCATCTGTGGAATAATTTCTCCATTGAGCAAGTCTGGGTATTTATCGCCCTTCAAAATCCCTTTGTAGAAAATTGGTCCGATAACGAAGCCAGATCTAGAAAGTCCAATCAATACTGAAATTTTCTCTCTCGACATTCATTTCGGAAAAACACCTTGGTGGCTGTTTCAGAGGTGAATATGATCTGTTATTTTGACGATTAACAGCACCATTCATACGGAAAGCTGCCTCGTCTGAGACAACGAGGATCTGAACAAACCTTTCATGTTCTTCAAAGAACCATCAGCAAAACCTTACTCTTCTTTCCAGATCATTTTCTAGCAATGCCTGGTGAATCTCTAGTTTAATTCTCTATTGATGATTCTACGAACCGTTGACTTAGACAAATTTGTTCATGCGTCGAGTTGAAAAATGTTAATTCTCTTCAATTTGGTCTCGTAATAATTCCACGTTTTCTGGTGTTCTTTTTGAGAAACGTTTTCCAGAATTTCCCTCATTTCTATTGAGTATCGTTCCATGTATCGATAATTTGTAATAGTTTTTCTCACTGTAGGTTAGTTTGCACTTTTCCCTTGAAATGATTTTGAAATAGTTGAACGACTCTTCTAACATTCTTGATATCGTTGAAAGTTGACTATGAAAATACGCTCTTTTCTCAACTGCATAGTTAAAGGTTGGAGGTAAAGAATTCAATTTTTGTACTCTTGAAGTGAAGCTGAAATATGAACGCTCAAAAATGGGAATGACGTAGTCATGACACTGTAGTATTGTGACTCTAAAAATTTTAATTGTTCTCGTTAGTACAGTTAGAAATACACTCGTGCAATAGCGAAAAAAGGATTCTCAATTATCGTTCATCTGTTCGTGAACTGTTCCTTTAAATGCAGAATAGTTTTACCTGATGAAAGTACATTGAAAGACGGTGAAAATGATACCATATAGAAGTTGTTACGGCTATTAGTTATAGAGTTATAGGATAGGTGTTTCAAAAAAATGAAACTTTTTGTGGCCCACCCTGTATAGATAAAATCTCTTAATAAGGGTCTTATAGTAGTAATTTCGGCTTCATAATATGGATAGAGCGTAAAAAAGGAAATAACACTGTTGAGGCCTGTGCTAGGGACACAAGTGCTGCGTTCGAGAGAGTCTAGCCATGATCAGCGTAGACTAAACAAAACACAGGGAACCCATTTGTTTGAGGGAGTCTTGGCATTGCTAGCGTAGATTTAACAAACGCTCTGAGAATTCCTTCCTATGAGGGAGTCTTGGCATGAGCAACGCAGACTACCAAAAACGTTCATGAAACATATTTGTTTGACAGAGTCTTGGCATGGCCAGTATAGACTGAAGAAGACGCTCGTGGACTTTGTTCGATCGAAGCTTTTATCAACGTTCCTTCCTTTTAACTCAAACATTCGTATCAAACTCGACGTATGGGTAGCTTTGTCATTTTTTATAAGCGAAACAGGAGCCATTTATTTATAATCACAGCAGTTTAGATTGCGCCACTGCGGAGAGTTGATGACTCCCGACGGCTGAGTGAGCTTCACTGCCGTAGTTCTTTAATTTGGCTGAGAGCAACGATGCGGCACTGTCGCTGTTCTTTACTGTTATCAATACCCTAAAGGGAATGTCTTTTATATTTATAATTCCTGATAAGAAAAGGTTACCTAGTGCTTACATACCCCAAGTCTGTTACATAGGTTGGAGTATCAACGAAATCTCCCATTGAGATAAATATTCGTTTTTTCTGAGCGTCTCCATCTGTTTAATATTTTCGGCCCCGTATCAGTGAATTTAAGTTAATGTAGCTATAAAAGAATTCGAAAAGTCTGATTCTCTTCATTCTGTTAGTGAAATTCAACGTAAAATCGACTACGAATAGCTTAGAATATACTGAAAATATTTCACATTCACCAATGGAAATAAAAGAAAAATATGATCCCATCGATTTCGTTGAAGGTAATAATAAATGGTAAGCCATGCGTCAGAGACAGAAACAGGAAGAAAATGTTTTTACAATCAGACGACAAGAATCGGTGGGAGACAACAACAACGACTACTACGCAAGTAGGAAATGCAAACAAAATAAATACTAGATTCATACATAAAGCCCAGTTTACGGTAAGCTGTCCAGAATTATTAGTCATGGATATTCTCCTGATAAATCTTCAAACTTATACTTGACGGTGACACTTTCAGATATTGGTGCCTCCTTTTCACCCATTGACCGCGATTCTTCTTACAGGAAAATTCCATGTCGGCAAATATCTCCGTTGTGAATTTAAAAATGAAGGATTTTGCTGCTACAAATTTGGTTATCCCATTAATTTTCCTTCTAATCTAAAGTAACACATAAGAGCAATGAACACAAATGTCATGAAAACTTAAAAATTTGTATTCATATAGGTTAGTTAGTGCTTTGGTTACGTTAGGTTAGGTTAGATGATCGCGTGTACCATTTATGACGCTTGTCGCAGTCCATGTGTTAGTCTTGTCAGTTTGAAGAGGAAAATTAATTAGATATAGCAGATAGATTTTTTATTTCATGCTTTCGTATCTGCTCAAATAGCATTTGTATCAATATTTGAGTACCAGTGATAACTGGTAGAGAATATTTTTTCAATCACGGAAGCTCTTTTCAAGTGAATTTTCCGAAAACACGAACTTACAACTACATAACTTTTCTACACATGTTTGCATAACTTATGTCCTTTTAAGAACTAAGTCTTTGAAGAGCAAGTATTTGAAGTGATTTTGGAGTGTAACAGGACTCAAAGATCCAGTAAATTAGATCCGGTATGGTAAGGTCTTTACACTTGGCATCTTTACACTTGAAAAGTTTAATCGATACCTACATTCAATTAGCTGTTAATTCAGAAGCATACGAATAGAAATAAAATTGTTCAGCGGCATCTCATATTCTATCGAGGAACTGCACGTGGCTGATACTAATAATACGTTCAAAATTCGTAGCGAATTTCGCCCTTCCCCTCAATACAAGAGCTCGAGGCTACGTAGTCCCAATGCTATTAATGAGAGACTTTCCAATCGCTTTGAAATCCATTTCTAGGTCGGACGATAAATTACATCGCTCCGCTGCAGAAGATCAATAGGGAATGCGGGACTTATTTCCCAAATATTGGCGACACTCACGACTGCGCAGCGCGCCTGGTTGAGACCCTCTACGTTTACGGAAATTACCGAATGAAATTACGTAGTAAACGTTCGCGTCTACGCGAGCCTGATTTGCATAGAAAGTCAAAATCAAACATGCACAAAAAATTGTGAGCCAATAATAAAACATTTACTTTCAAAGCATAGAATTGGAAATGTACCATGATGTAAGACTTAGGAATGAGGTAGTATTAAACACAAGGCTTTCTCTCCTGAATGACAAAAACGCTACGATGTCACTCGATGGGTGCATATCACTACGATCAATATTACAAAAAAGGAGAAGATAGGAAGAAGAAAGTATGCTAAGAATCTAGGGCAGTGGCGCGAAACATTGCTCCTGCACCACGAGCCTCACTACGAATGAGGAAGGAGACAAGGAGGTAAAATAACAACCTTGGTGGGCACCAAACCATCCCGACCCCATCTAGTACTTCAACCAAAACACCTTAGTGTATACTCAGTCTCTGAGGCCATGCGAGTTTTCCAAATTAACGGGGTACAACAAGCATCAACTTAAACATGACAACTATCATAGCTAGTATCGTAATAAGACCGGATGGTAAAATTTTTCGTTTAATAAAACTGAAGTTGACAAAACCAATAGTACAAGAAACGCCACTGAATTTATCACACTTGATGAAAGTCCGTTTAAGAAAATCAACATTTTTGTTTATCCCTAAATCGAAGGGTAGAAAAACTATCAGTAGATTCCCATTGAATTATTAGTTACCACACTGACTTTCTTTTCAAATTTGTTATTCTTAAAAAAAAATTGGGTCCTTACGTATTATCGGGAGGACTTTTGATTTTTACTTTTTTTTTTGCACAGGGTTTGTTGGTTAGTATGAAGATCTTTGATTT
>VOMN01085949.1:0-14068 GCA_014899125.1 Orchestia grillus
CCAGCCCCCCCGCATTTCACACCCCCTTCCGTGCGGTCGACTGTCCTGGCCCATCCCCTCCTTTGGGTGTTCGTGCGGTAGTCCGCTCCACGCGTTCAGGGGGGGCAGGATTTTTAACTTATTCGATTGTTCCTTTCTTTACAATGTTTATTAACGAGAAAATACAGCTAATTTTCATCGATATTTCTAGAGTTCAGCGCTGTAGTTCTCGGTCTCGTGGCCTGCATGCCTGCCCTAGGTTATGGATTCCTTTAATTTTTGGCCGGTCTTGTGCACGCATTATCTCGTGTTCTACTGCAGGCCGCCTCAAGCCCACGTCTGTTGCTCGAAGCTCTCTCCATCTCGAGTATCCGGTACGCAGCGCTCAGTGGCAAAATATTCAGTGGCAAAAAATTTTGCTCAGTGGCAAAAATCCGGTGTGCAGCGCTCAGTGGTAAAATATTTATTTTGCGAAGCGGCAACTCAAGAAGGAATGGTGAAAGCGGGCGAGTGTTCAACGCTGGGGCCAAGGGCTGGGATCCACTCGAAATGGTGAATTACTTTAATATTATCTTGAGCGGATTTGACTGAAGCTCACGTGAAATTTCTGGGGGGAAATTCAGGCTTTCTAAAAAAAGTAATCAAATTGTTTTTTATTTTTATTATTGGGGCAGTAAAGTCAGAAAATAAAAGGAAAAAAGGATATAAATCTGAAAACCATGCTTACAATTTTGACAAGGTAATTTGAATCATTGTCGGATGATTTTGATATATTTTCATACTATTTTGGGTTGATCCCCTATTGTTTGGTGATATTTTCATACGATTTTGATTTTTATGCGTTAAGCTAAAACGAAAATCGTAGCGGTCAAAGTTTGGAGACTTTGGCTCCGTTTGGAGTACTTTTTATTTATTAAAAAACAAACTTTACATTGAATTGACGTGATCAATTTTGAGCGCTCGAGCTGTCGACATTTTCGCAGCATTTCGATGATGAGTTAGCGAAAAATTTGACCGCAAACGTGAACGCTTTCATCGTAGCTGCGATGAGCCTGGAAGTTAAATGAGGGACAAAAAAGAGATAAAGAGCAGAATAATTGTAAGGCTTTTTTGTCAGCTAAAACTGCCGAGCTGGTACTATTTGAAAAAAATAACTACACCAGCTTCCTGCTGAACTAATTATCCTACTTTGCTTGTCTCAGTAAACTGTGAATTGCAGGTAAAAGTTGTAGAGTAGTTATAAGCTATGTGAAACTGTTAATCATTTCAAAAGGCGTGGAATCCACGAGTAGAACAGTGTAACACCGAGTCGTCGAAGTACTGCCGTCCCCATCAGAGAGAACGAGATCGGTGCCAGTAAACAGTTGCTCTATCGCCTCATTTCCTTCTAATGACATGCTTTTTACGACACAAATATTTTCCATACTATTGGGTGCTTATAGTTCGTACCACTCACACAAAATTCACATAGCACTGCAGTATCTGGGGAAGAAGAATATTCCATACATCCTCAATGCGTCACATTCCACACATCCTCAATGAGTCACATTCCACACATCCTCAATGCATCACATTCCACACATCCTCAATGCGTCACATTCCACACATCCTCAATGTGTCACATTAAGACACTAACACGCTTGCTGCACCAAAAATAGCGGGACGAATGATGGTAATTTCTGTAAATGCCCACTTACTTACAGTCAGTCTCAAGTGAAATGATATTATTTCCCGTATCACTGATACAGACTGCCTTCTCTGACACAGTCTCGCTGATTAGGAATACGGAGCCGAGACCATGAAACCGGCAATTTTCTCCTATCTTATTGCTGAAGATGCTGGACGGACGGACACGGCTCTCGTTATAGTATATGTTAGAAAACTTTGCATCACGATTTGAACCAAAAAGGGCTACCAGCCTTTCCTGTTTACCATAGCGGCCTGGAAACAGGTATAATGATTGGGCTAAACAATTGTACGTTGATATCTCACGCACAAATCTCGAGTGGACCTATGAAGCCATTTTGCCTCAAGTTTTTCATTTCTATAATTATGTCGAATGTTTAAACTACTTTATATGCTATTACACAGTTGTTGCTTGGTTGGTCCGCCCCTATGTGACGCTCTTGAGGATATGGATAGGGGGAAATTAACGGGTTTGAATTCCTAACGGGACTGTCAGATAAGGCAATCTGTATCTGTGATAATGCAAATAACATCATTTCACGTCCGAGTTTCCGTAAATAAGAGGGCATCTCAAGAATTTAAGACCACTTGTACCCCTATTTTCTGAGTTTGGAGTCTGCTGGTAGTTACATAATAAAGGATCGAGAATATAATGGAAGATCACATTGAAAATTTCTGACGAGACATATGTACATACAAGGTGTCCAAAAAGACACCATTCACTGCTCTTAAATATTATTAAAATTACATTTCCATGATACCGTACAACAGTTTCATTCCGATATATTTCTTTAGTTGTTATTCCTTTATAATAATCTTGTATCAATACGGATACACAAACGCGATACCATTAATATTTAAACCTGTGGCAACATTTTTTTGGGACATTTTTATAAAGATTAGCTGGTATTACAGATACGACGAACGATTGCAGTGATCGCTTTACGTAAAATGACCCCGATCTCGGGGTCTTATCTGTGTATCTTTTCGGTGATTTTAACGAAAGTTCCTTTCTAATCTGTGCTTGGGTTCTTCATACAGAGTGACACCGAAAAAGCTCCGGTCGAAAGTTTGTAAAATAACTAAAGTATCTGTGTTGCAAAATAGAAATCAACCACATACCACAAAAAGGTCTTCGTTCAACTTTTGCAACAAACATGCCTGAAATATGTAACAAACTTTCGATTAGTTTTCTTTTCACAACCCTGTACTTATTAGCTGCAGTTAAAACTGGATTCTCGATATTTTAAACCTTTTGGCTCCAGAGTTCTGTGTTCAGTTTTCTCACATCAAACTCTTTTGGCTACAAGATTTTCATCGTAGTTTCCATTTGATTTAGCCTTGCGGCTCGCACGTCCCCTCCTCCCTCTTCCCTCACATTCACTGTAATTTGACCTTAACATGACCAAGTTGGGGTCCCCATGGCTTTGGTTTATGGTTTCAAAATGATGTCCTTGTGAAACTTATTTTCCACCCCATCTATAAATCTGTGAAGTGATTGGTAGAAGTGGTTTGGTGGACAAAATTACAGATAATTAGATGCTCCTTCGAAGAACTTAGAACGGGATGTTCAGCGTTAATAACAAGTCACGAATTGAGGGCTAGGCCTGCGATGTCGTTAGAGTGAACATTTTGTCAAACAACATCTTTATTCATTGTTCATGCAATGGATTTGGCTTGCTTACGTATCATTCTCCTACCTCCACGTCACGTTAAGGGAAGAAGCCATCGCAGAATAGAAGTTTTCGAAGTTGCATTTGAAAAATCGAGCTTCACAAAGCTACAACAATGCATCGCTGTCACATCACCGCATCGCTATGCACTAAAGTATACCCAATCAGACGCATTGACCAATCGACGCTCACCAAAGCTCCGAATGCAAGCTAGCGGAGTTTTCGTGAGACGCGTCACGCTGGGTCTTTCCTTTCGTTCGACACTAATTAATATCTCATTTTGAAGCGAGCTGTGGAAGAAGCCCTATCGTTATCCCAATCAGGATAATGGGGAACCTAAATTATTGAATTCCCTGCAACGCGGCGAGGGGACAGATAATAGCCCCAGCACGCTTCCTCTGCTGCTATTGTCGTGACAGCTCAGGGGCCTGACGCGCCCCAGTTTCCTCGGTTCAATTCTCTGCAACACTTACGCAAATGGTGCCGCAATTGGCAGGTATTGTTCCCCAATATTGCCATTTATTAGCGATAGCTTAATAGGCATGAATACATCCATCCACAGGTGCTGGTTATCTGTTAATTTTGGCAGATATTTTCATACGTTTCTAATTTCGTGATTATACGTATGCTGGGAGGAGGGCTAGATACTTGTTGCTAGGAGCCCACATCGGGAATGATGGCAGTTATTATTAGTGGGAATTTACAAACTTCCATCACAACTCCCTCGAGTCTCACATACTGTGTTGTACAAGCTCTTGCTTTACAAGCTCCTATAACTTCCTATCAGAATTTTCCACAGGCTCGTATTACATGCATTCAAGCACACCTACAGTCACGCACTGGCCGGCCTCAGGTGACATGAGGCTTTAACATGCGTCTCCCATTTTCATGCTTCAATTTTTCCTATTTTAGCCTTTCCATTTTTTCATTTTTATTTTCACCTGCTGTTTAGGCCTCACTTCAAAGAATTCCGTGCAGATGATGAGGGGAAGGGGAGGGAGGGGGGTCGCGCCTCTCACGAAACGTGGCAACCCTCATTCTCACGCACGCAAAATATTCTGCACGCAAAATATTCTTTCCAAATGAGACTGTGCAGACAGCGCGTGCCGTTGGTCGCGAAAGGAATAGCTGTACTCATGGGAAAGAGGATTGTGATGCGCCTGCGCGGGAATTTCAAAGAATGATCCTTTCTTTCACTTTTTGACAAGGTTTTACAGTTCACGAAAGAAATAAAAACGTTTTGTACTAAGGGTCACAACTTAATTTTCAAGATTTTAAAGATAACATTCCGAAATGTAGTTTCTCTCACGTTCTCGCCTACATGTATACACGTGCGCAGTAAAACGCAGTTACACCTCGCTATGCACTCATACACAGATACAAAGTCCCAATGAACTTTCCTGTCCCGTACAGGTAGAGTGAGTGCCCGCGTCCCATTCCACGATCGGGTTAATTTTACATCCAGGCCAGCATCGCGTGGCTCTTCCACGGAGACATATGCTCATCGCGGAAGCCCAAACAAGAAAGCATCGTTTCCAGTTCTGAGTAAACTTGGCTAATGGTCCCTTCGTCGCAGTTGCTGCCGACAATTTACTTCGAAGACTCGTCCATCAAGCAAGTTTGTCTACCGGGAGCTTCAGTCGTGAGAATGAGGCGGGTCAGGACCCAGCTCCGTTATGTGCTCTGGACAATCGTTAGGGGAAACCTGATCCGTTGACTGAGATGATCGAAAATTCATCAAACATTGACGGAAAGATGGAAAGATCTCTCTTGAATTGGCGATCTTCTTTAATCCGTAATCTTCCGTCTCACAGCGCGGCAACTTTTGCCTTATCCTTCATCCTATTCTAGGAGACTAGAGCGCCTCAATGACACACACGATGGAAATGATGGTCTTTGAAGCTGTTTTCTGTCCTTCACCGTAACGAGCTTTTCATCTAAAGTCTGATGGGGCCTTAGAAATTTATCATGAGGATCATATGAGCATCAATCATCGAGCTGAGAGCGTCAGCATTCGCTTCGAGGGTCAGGAAAAATGCTCACGGAAAGCGTACTCGTATGTACAGGGAAAATAAATTGCATTTTGGGAGCTTGTTAAAGCAAGAAGATTGCTCATACAGAGCATGGGAGCTTAAATCAAATGTCATAGTGCGTTCAAGTGTCTTCTTTAATAAAAAAGGCCAAGGACGTGAATAATAAGGAAGTTTATAGATACTTAATCCCTTCAAAAGAAACTCGAGAAGAATTAGAATTGGAGGGATTTTTATTCAATTTTGAACAAATTGAACATGGTTGTGTTGAAATTGTGAGTCGCTATGATAACGACCACAAACAACTGAGTTGAAGAATTACTACCATATAAAAATTCCTCGCAAATTAGGCCAATGTACCGCACTATTCCTACACACATCTATGATGTTCAGAAGTTAAAATCTCTCTCGTTGTCTTAGCTTTCCCGGCCAGCCAGTGCATGAGCAGGCGAGCTTCAGAAACGAAGCTCCAAAAACTTCTCAGTACTGTGAGAAAATAAAAAAATGTAATTCGATGTGCGATCGAAAAAACCTACGGACGTCAGTTGCACGCTGGTTTTCTTGAGATTTTTGGCTTTGATTTCCCTGTACGGAAAATAAAGACCAAAACCTACAAGAAAAATTGGAGTAGCGTGCAACTGACGTCCATAGATTTTTTTTCAATTGGATATCGAGTTGTATTTTTTAATTTCCTCACAGGAACAAGTTCGTATTTATTTGATAACCAGTTCATATTTATTTGCATCACGTCGTCATAACTCGCGTCCTTTACGTATTCATAGAGTGGAAGAGCAAGGTGCTTCAGAGGTGGTCCCCACGTGTGAAAGAATTACCCACTTTATTTGTAACTTCAAGCAGCTGTGACTTGCAGGATTGGGTCTTGATTCATAACTTATGCGCTTCGAAAGCTTTTCTCGTATTAGTACCGAGCATTTGATACTAATTACGAGTAATTTTTGATACTAATTACGAGTAATTTTTGGTACTAGTTACGAGTAACTTTTGGTACTAATTACGAGTAATTTTTGGTATAAATTACGAGCAATTAGTACCAAATGCTCGCAACTAAATACTAAGTACGGCTGGTGAAGTATTTCGTTGACATCACCAGAATATTTGATACTTAGCATCATTTTAATACCTCTTCACGCTTACTGGAAATGAAAGAGTTCGGCTTTCACAACACTCTTAGAGTTACTACTCATCATGTACATTGCCTGGATATAAGTTCTTGCATTACACTGTAGTTATATATTTTGAAAATTTTCAGCCATGGTTTCGGGTAAAGAGTCCATGTTGTTCAGAGGACACATATTTAACTGAATATTTAAACAGAATAGAATAAAATGTATTGACAACCAGAAAATCAACTAAGCAGAAAATGTATCGGACTGAAGTGACTGGCGAAAATAAAAAAACAGTCTTTGGTATTTAGTGGAGCGGCATTTATTTGCAATCACAGCAGGGAGAAGATTGTTGTTACTGGAAGTTAACTCTTGGTACTGAGTTTACAGTATCTTCTATTCTTGCTTACAGATAATCCTGAAATCAGTAAGGCTCTTTAACTCTTTTTGTAAACAGCAGTTCGGAATTTTGCCACAAATTTTCAGTGGGATTGAGGTCAGGTGATTGGCTCGGCTACGGAAAAGATATTTACTATCTTATTTACCAATCAATTTTTTTGTAAATTTCGTCGTATGTTTAGGGTCATTGTCTTGTTGAAAGATCCACTCGCACCGGCCGTAGAATTTTCTTGCTCTCGGATGCAGCATCTGCTTCAGTATTGACCTGCCCATGGAACTGCCAACATTTCCATCATTGATGTGAAGTTTCGCCGCCGTAGCAGTAAAGCAGCCCTCACCATGATGCTGCCTCCACCATGCTTGTCGGTAGGCATCATGGAATAGTGATCTGCACCAGGCTGCACCAGGCATCATGGGATAGTGATCATGGGATCAAAGGCAGTCTCTGTTTTCCTGCAAACATCACAAACGTCGTTTCGGCCGAAAAACTCAATTTATCTTTCATCGAACCGTACCTCCCGGTTCCAAAACTCAATTCCTTCATCAAGATGGTCTTCGGGAAACGTTAAATGGTTAACAGTTCTTCACATGTTCTGCTGTAAGAAGAGGAGTTCTGCGTAGAGTGAAGGCAGTAAACCACTTCTATGCAATTCTCTAGTTACCATTCTTCGACTGACGTGAACTTCTTGCAACTCGAGTTCTTCCTTCAGTGTGTACGGGTTGTCGTGGGCTCATTCGTCCCCTTACCGTGGCGTCACGAGCGACCTGTGATCTTGCGAGGAGTTCAGACTCTTTGGCAGACTGGAGATTGCCTCAATATTATTATACGATTAACACTCAGTATGAGTGACGATTTCGTAATTATTTCAGTGTCTCAATGCTTCCGGCCTATTGCCCCAGCCGTTGAGCACGGAACTATAATATTTTCAATAATTTGCCGGTGTGTTAATTCTTCATTATGAAGTCTATCTAGTTGTTTTTGAAAAGCTTGGGGTATTTCTTAGACTTTCGCCATTGCAGTCATTCAACATCCAGCTTCAACAAAATTTGTAGAAGTAATGATTGTGCCGATCGTAATTTGTTTACATTACATGCGCTTCTGGAAGTTTCTGGAAGCTCTGTAAAAATTTTTTACTTCAAATATTCAAATTGAGCAATAAAATATCAATGATTTAACATGATACCTTCTTGGCCACATACTTATCTGGATGAAAAAAAGACATTTTTTATTTATTTTGCTTAGTTGATTTCTCTCTTGTCAATAAATTTTCTTCTGTTCTGCTTAAATATTCTGGTAAACATGTGTCCTCTGAACTACCTATACATCTCATCTCAAACCAGAACTCGACATTTTCAAAATACACCAAGAATAGAGCTGTGCAAATACCTACGTGCAGGCACTTTAAACTCATTTCAAAATTGGCCAACTCTTCACAGGTAACGTGTGCGTTTAATTAGGGCGCAGCTTTAACAGAACACGAGAGTTGCAGAAGCCTCTCGAGCTTTACATATATTGGGGAGCGGCGGGCAGACGCGGCGCCGTCTGCTGCAGGCCTTGGGCCCCAACACCCCGTCTGGGGAGACCGTGTACACGTCATGGATCCTGCTGCTCAAGACACCCGGTCTGGGGAGACCGTGTACACGTCATGGATCCTGCTGCTCAAGACACCCGGTCTTGGGAGACCGTGTACACGTCATGGATCCTGCTGCTCAAGTCTGTTGCCCGGTGTTGTGGGTGTGAGCGTTCCGCAGTTGAATTTTATGAGTTTTGCCGCTTATTTATGGGAGTGATGGTGTGACTGGTACTTTAATCGCTAGGTATATGAATCATGTTCAAAGCATACACACTGTGCTCTGCGTATAAAAGAAATCAATACAGGGTCATCTTAATTATATCAACACAACATGGATGTTTCGTAGTGTGAAATTGTGAGAGATCAACACAAGAAGATCTCGACAAGATCAACACAACATGGATGTTTTGTAGTGTGAAATTGTCAAAGATCAACACAGGAAGATCTCGACAAGATCAACACAACATGGATGTTTGGTAATTGAACATACGGAGCCCTGAGGGACCGCGTAGGTGACAGACAAATCTTACGTTTCAGGGCGCTGTCCAGAGCCAATATTACCTAGCATCTCCAGCAGCAACGAGTTCTTCAACGATGTTTATCATCACCACAGGTACGTCATAAACTTAGTAATAAGTTCACTCTGAGTTAACAGTCGAGGATATTAGAGACTATGCTCTCAGTCACACGCGCAGAGAGGTTTTCACTCAACGCTGTACTGGCTGTCAGTCACATAAACAGAACACTGCTGCTGTTAGGTGTTTGATCTCTGACTACGGCGGACTCCACGAAATTACATATGACCTGGCTGTGCGGACTGTGTGGGCTGTGTAGGCTGGGTGAGCAGTGTGAGATTTGAGATCAGGATGCACTCACACCCGTAAAGTAAAGTGAAACAAATTTTCTGAATTATACACGTACTCTTTGTAGGTCTGCATTCGAGCCAGTTTGTATAAGGTTATATGATTATATATGCATCTTCCCTGATTGCTATAAACTCAGGGAAGCTATATACTGAGTGATATACCATGAGAAGCTGGACTGAGTTCCATACGCTGGGCAGCTCTGTACTGAGTTCCATACGCTGGGCAGCTCTGTACTGAGTTCCATACGCTGGGCAGCTCTGGACTGAGTTCCATACGCTGGGCAGCTCTGTACTGAGTTCCATACGCTGGGAAGTAGTTTATATAGCTTACAGCAGCAAGAGAGAGTAGGTAATCCGAAGCAGCACCAGAGGAGGCACAGGGATCCGCTACCACCAAACACGAGGGTCACAGCCAAAATTAAGCGCTGGATACGTCATGGCTCCTGCTTAGTAACAACCATGACACGAAATGGAAGAATTAATTTTATGAGTAAAAGTAAGAAAAAATATTCGTTTTCTGACGAAGACCGCAGTCGATAATCGAAATTGAGCCCATCGGGATTTGAGAACTTTGTTGAGTTTTTCATCCCCATGGAGAAATAAGTGTCTGGTTCCCTGAGAGTCGGGCCTGCAAGCCTAACTTGAAATGGATTATCATCGTGTACTCGAATGGTGGTGAGGTCACCACGGCTCAGCTCCCTCCCACATACGTGTGGGGACACACACACCAAATAATAATGGCCGTCACGAACAGTTCGTGGTAACTCTGTAGCGAGGAGCGTAAACGGGGATACCTCTAAGCTCGGGCGACTGCATCTGCAGGCGAGAAAACCAGAGAGCAAGAGAGGGAAAGAGAGCTATTTCCTGGAAGTAGACGTCGCACCGCCTTTGTGTTCCATGTTTATTTCAACTGGGGTGCTCGGAATTCACGTCGACGAATTAAGTTCGCAGATCTTCTGCCTGAGAACACCCACAGAGAGACACAAGCGGCACGAAAGCGTATCTTTACCCGTTGTGTGCACCGTCTTTGAATTGGGACGTGGGGAAATCGAGGGACTGCATCTATTGCCGAGGTAAAATGAAGGGGAGTTAGATGGGGAAGCCTAGGCGCATTGCTCACCTAGAATCGCCCTCTTCCCCAGCGCCTCCTCAGTCTGCCCCACCTTCGCTGTCGCACCGGCGGTATTGATTATATCCCCAGCCTCCTCTGCCTTCCCCACCAGCCAGACTCCCCGCTGTCCTGCTATGCTCGTCTACCTTCCCCCAGCATGACTCCCCTAAATGGCCCGCTTCCTCACCCAGGCTTCATTCTCAGCTTATATGATTCAACTAAAGCGTGTAAATAGAGCATGTTTGCCTGTGGCGTACTCCTTATTCCCCCCTGTCTGTGCCTCAACTGTATAGTCTTTCGCAGCGCACACCTGACTTTTCACCCCTTTACTCCACACAGATCGGCTAAATTATTTCACTTCACACAGATCGGCTAAATTATTTCACTCCACACAGATCGGCTAAATTATTTCACTTCACACAGATAGGCTACGTTATTCTACTACATCATCTTACTTATACATAAGACCTGCTGCATCATTCTACTTCATTATCATATTCTACACAAGACCTGCTACGTGATTCTACCTCACCTTCTTGTCCTGCACAAAGCCTGCTACATCGTTCTACATACTTCGCCACCTTACCTCCATACATACCTGGTACACCATCACAAAAGTAGGCTAACCAGCCTCACCAGCCTACTACATCTGAGCTAGCAGCAGCCTTTACATTCATAAGTCCAGTTCACGTTCATGTAAAAGTTGCGTCGGTCGAAAAAAGTCATCTTTCTGGAGTGAAGAAGCTTCATTTAATGAGCGTTATATATAAGGCTATACTTTTAAATGGATGTAATTTTTGAATTTTTATTATACATCCAACTTAGAGGGGTACTTTTATGCAAATGGGAGCTGGAAATCCACTAGAAGTATGACGTTCTCAGCCACTGGTGTTCGCAGTTAAAATAAACATGGATTGGTGAAGTTTGTGAGTTTTCACATCTGCTCACCGGAACCGAATTGGACGCCTACATAAACAGAGCTCATGAGGGACATCGTGGCTTATGGGCACCGAGAAAATGAGAACAAATTTGAGTTTACAAACACCGGGGCATGAACCAGCCAAAGATCTCACAGCAGTCTGTCTTGACGGACATTGGAGATGGGAGGGAGGGCACAGAGTCTTTCAAACATCCTTCGATTGAATGAAATAAAAATCTCACAAGTGCGCAAAACCTGCGGTGCTACAGACGCCAGAAATGAATCAGCATCCCTTTGTGCTAACTTTTGTAACGTTTAGTCTTTATTTCGTTTCAAGGCAAGCTCGCAGGCACAAGCTTAACCAACACCAAAATTGATTTGAAGTCCTAGACGTCATCTTTGTCTATCTATCAGGTGGGTCCAATGAGCCCAATTCCAGTTTTTCAGCTCCTTTTCTTAGTGTCTGTGTTATTAAATCGAACTGATTATCAAAGCCTTTTCAGTCGCAGGACATAGTGGTAGAATGAGTAAAAATCAACTTCTAAGAATTATACTGGGCCCATTAGACCCAGGTGATGTACATTTTCTTTGGTGCACCCAAGATTAGTGTGACACTTTAAAAGTCTTGCATTGGCGCGACTGCTCGATGCAACATTTACTGTAGGCTCACCTGCGACATGGCGGACTTGCGAGCGAGGCTTCAGGTGGAAGACTGCACAGATCTCTTCTGGGAGACGCTGTGGAGCAGTGCGGGTGCTTGCTTCGCGGGTGTTTGCTTCGCGGGTGTCTGCTTCGCGTCGGCTTGTTTTCTGCGGGTCGCCAACTGATCCTTCTGTGGATGTCGACTGGTTCTTTAGTTCTCGTCTAGACAGCTTGTTTTGAGCAGGATGGTAACGACTGCTATGCAGAATGGTGACGACTGCTATTCTGCGTATTGTTCACTAGTTCAAGATGTACGGACAGCTCGTAACGTTCACAGCGTTCCGAAGAGGTAGGGCATAAGCACTTAGTAAAGGTTCTTCAGTTCACCTTGTGTAGAGCCAGCATCAAAAGATTCTCGCAAGGATTTCTTCGATAGGGTCACGACGAACAATTATAGTTTTTTAAACTAATTGACGAGATCGCTTTTCCTTAGCGTACGGACTGAAGATGACGAGGAAAGAGCTGATTGGAAGAACCGTTGAGCCAATGAGAAAGCGAGATCACCTGTGGGAAATAAAAGAGTCACGTTAGGCATAGTTTGCTACAGTAATAAAAGCAAGAAGATAACAGATAACACGGTTGCCATAACGTGAAAATTTATCGACGGTATGTAAAAAAGTAGATTAGGAAAACAGCGTTTCATCACTGAAATTCACGGAAAAACATAGACGGTTCCAGAAGGTTTTCAATCGAAAAATTCTGCAGCTTAACGTACTTGAACACTTAAAAAATAAACACAGATTTTAAGGCCACTTCTCACGATTCAGCAACGAGGCCTAATTTCGCATTGTGAATCGAGCACGTCGTCCACGTGTACATCATTTAAAGAACAAGGGACTCCGTGACGCAGTGTAGATAGCTTGTCTTCTATTCGGAAGGTCCCGCAGTGCAGGTTTGATATTCACGAGTGTCGGCACACCAGTTCGGCCCATACCAGGATGCCCGGCTCGAGGCACAAGGCACAATGGGGATCGACCCCACCGGCAGGAGGCCCCTAGAGCTGTCGTGCTCCAATAGAACGCTCTGTCCGGTAGTGCGGTGTCGTGAGCGAGAGAAGAAAAGCAGGTCCCTAAAAAGTCTTTGAAGAAAGGCTCCGTGAGGAAACGGTTGAAAAAAATGTGGTGCAGTGGAACATGATGATAGAACTGACTCTTGCGACTAGAATTTGGCGCATTGCTCTTGTTGAATCGCACTGGTTACGTCGAGACTAGACCCTTATTCTATTTACCGGCAGTGTGAGGATAGCATGTGGGCAACATGGACGCAACATGAGGGCAACGTGAGGGCACCATGAAGGTAACATGAGTGCAAAATGAGGGAACCTGAGGGAACCATGAGAGTACAACATGAGGGCACACCATAAGGGCACAACAAGAGGATACAACATGAGGGCACAACATGAGGGCACAACATGAGGGCACAACATGAGGGCACAAAACGTGAGGGCACAACAAGAGGATACAACATGAGGGCACAACATGAGGGCTCCGTGAAGGCACGAGTGGCCATGAGGTTTGGTGCCGCCGCTGCCGGTGTTGACACGGCATGGATTGGTGCGGTATTGAGCTGCACCGACGAGGCAGGGACGGCATGACTGCGTGTGGTGTTGTGTGGTGTTGAGTGGTGTTGTGTGGTGCTGTGTGGTGCTGTGTGGTGTTGAGTGGTGTTGTGTGGTGTTGTGTGGTGTTGAGTGGTGTTGAGTGGTGTTGTGTGGTTTTGTGTGGTGATGTGTGGTGATGTGTGTTGTTGTGAGGTGTTGTGGGGTGTTGTGTGGTATTGTGTGGTGTTGTGTGGTATTGTGTGGTGTTGTGTGGTGCTGGGTAGGGTTGTGTAGAGCGGAGTATGACTATATGATGCTGTGCGATGCTATGTAATGTGTGTAGTGATATATGGTACTACACTGAGCTGTGTGGTGTTGTGTGGCAATGTTTAGTGATCTGTGGTGCTGTATAGCGATCTGTTGAGAACTGGCGCTGGGGCCTGTAGTAGCGCCCAATTTTGTAGAC
>VOMN01085956.1:0-12372 GCA_014899125.1 Orchestia grillus
GCCGTAAATCGGTCGTAATTTGTAGTCACGGTTAATGTTGGGGCACGGAAATGTTAATCTTAATTCGAATGATGTTTTATGAAAGTTATATTTCATGATCATTGTAAAAACATTGCAAGGACCGTAATCAAGAAGCTTGGACGATCATGAGATTAACTAAATAACTCTAAGAGCTGTGGGCGTGTAAATTTGTGCTATAAATACGATTGAAAGTATTACGGTAAATACGGCATTACGACAAATTAATATCGATATCATACAACAAACTAAGGTAAGGGTACAAAATACGTTACGTTGGCATATATACGTTACAGATAAGATACTGTAAAAAAATTTATCGTTCGTTTAGCGCTAGAGACAAAAAACGCATCACAACATGACATACAACGAATCATAAGCATGTTGAGAAAAAACTCATCATCGATTATGCCTCAACCAACATGCACAAACATTTATAAGTTTTGTATATTATACATACATAAACGTTATACCTAAAAATGCAGAGCTACTTAGCCCTCTACTCCTCTACTTGCGGATTCTCTAGAGTCTAGAGATGGTACCGGACTCTCTAGAGTCTGCAGATGGTACCGGACTCTCTTGAGTCTAGAGATGGTACCGGACTCTCTAGAGTCTGTAGATGGTACCGGACTCTCTAGAGTCTGCAGATGGTACCGGACTCTCTAGAGTCTAGAGATGGTACCGGACTCTCTAGAGTCTGCAGATGGTACTGGACTCTCTTGAGTCTAGAGATGGTACCGGAATAGCGGTAGCGGTTTTTATCAGTAAGGAGTACCAAAGTAGCGGATGGGGTATTCAATAAGTTTAAAGCGCTACCGCTACCTACAGCCGTACAAGGAAACCATGCATTCCGAAATTAATTTTGCATTTTACGCAAAAATTCCGAATGCAAAGTACTCGTGCTATAAATATATGTTCGTGCAGATCCAGCCTCTGCAGCTCCCTGAGTGGAGCTCAATATTGGAAGAGGGCACCCACAAATGCTAAAATTCACATTTCCCGTGACTGGGATTCATGCGGTGGTGGTAAATTATGACTCCTGTTTATTTCCACACTTGACTGCTCGGCAACCAGGACACGCAATCTCCCGATATATGCACGCATGTATTGTCAGCGCGCATCAGGTACTCGAAGAGAGCTAATGCTCTGACGGTTCTCACTCACTAACTTTTTTATTATATACTAGTAGATACACCCCGCCAAAAATGACGAGACAAATGACGTTAATTTCTTGTGATGCCCTCTTATTCACGGTAACTCTGACAAGAAACAATGTTATTCACAGTATCACTGATACGGACTGCGATCTCTGACAGTCTCGCTGAGTATTAATTAAAAATACTGACCCGGGGTTTTTTCCCTATCCTTCCGAGCGTGACAGAGAGACGGACGAACCAAGCTAGCAGGTAAGCAAGCAACAATGGGCTATTATTAATTTGCTTTCTTTTATTATCATACGGTGGAATTACCATACTAAAAAGCCTTTTCAGAGTCATTCTTCAGAGCATGCCAGACAAAAGCTACGTGCACCACAGCCACGGTGTGAGTGTTAAGTACTCAATGTGTCTCAGCGATTCACATTGTGTGCGAATAACTGCTGCACAATTGTGTACTGAGTTCTGTTCCTGCAACCCCACATTTAAACTGGCATACAGACTATGCGATGAGTGTCGATATTGGCACGCCAAGGATTGCATTTGCGCCTTCGCATTTTGCCCTTGTTCTCTGACAGCTTTGATTGTGTTTCACCAAAGCTATATTAAATTTTATTATCGTAGCCGAGTCCGTCCGTCCGTCCGAAGCAATCCATTATTAGATGGGAGAAAATTCGATTCCATTTCAATACATTTATTCTATTTCTGTAAAGCTTCTTCAATAATTTGCAGAAAGGAATGAAAGACAACTTTTTACGGAGTTGTTACAGCATTCCATTATTGTCTCTAATGAGTAATCACGAACAAAACATTTACAACTATCAAGTGTTCGGAATCTATAGGTTGATGTTTATAATACCATCCTTTTCAAATACTCTGTTCCCAGTAATACCCTTGGTGTGTTTATTCATATATATCGCTTCCTCATTTTCTTAAGGAAATAGATACAAGAAAATTCCAAATTCTTTGGTTCCAAATTCCGAATCAGTGAGAGTATGTCCGAGAAGGAGTTCGTATCAGTGATACCTAAAATAGCATTATTTCACACAAGTTATGCTGGAAATGAAAGGGCATCTTGAAAAATTAACATCATCTGTCTCGCCATTTTCGGTGCATCGTGTGTAGTATTCGGTGTTTTAGAGGAAATATAGTGTGTACTCGTATAATTGTAGGTTAAGATTCGGAAACATCCACTAGGTTTGAAATTTATTACCCAAGCTTTCGCACGCTTAAGCAGCGTGCGTTTTCAAAGGACGAAACAACGAAAATTTTGGACCTATGGCTTGCTAAGCCGTAAATAGGCTATGCCGACTGAATTCATGTTGACGGGGAAAATTTAACCGAGATAGGAACATGATGGGTGAAACAGCGATCGAATTTGGTTCGATCGTCCCTTATTCTAATAAATAAAAAAACTCGTATAATCGTGACTCGATGTTACATATAATTTTATGTTAAGTAATTCCTAGAGTCTACTGAAATTCCAACCGTTCCTTGTGTATTATTAGGCACTGTTATCTGTATCTACGATTAAATTTTAATATTGTTATATGAACCAAGCTACGTGAATTTTTGTGCACAAAACTGTAATGCCTACGCAGACACATATGGGCCATATCACTTATATGGCCCTTGTATTCTATTTATTTTTAATTTATTTATACCCAACATAATTCATCCAAATATGCACTTGCCTTGACTGTACTCTCTTTATGGAAGCCACACCTCCCAATACTGAGATTTATCTCGTGTAGCTGTGAGTTGAATGCTGTTTGTTGGACAGCGATCAAAACAATTAGGAAAAACCTACAGGAAGAAGAAAAACAAAAAAGAAAGGAAAGAAAAAGAGGAGGGAAAAGATTGAGGAAATGTTTTTGTCGTGTGATTTTGTAATATGTTAAAAAGTTAGTGAAGAGCAATTAATAGCATCTTAGCTGCGCTCATTAGTAGCGCTTTATATAATGAGAGTTGTAGCGAAGAAGCGGGCAGTAGTTTTGTGATGTTGAAAGAACAGCGTTGGTAGGAAGAGAGGTTTCCATTAGTTCAGATAGAAGAATCTTTAAATTAAGATTCACAATTAGAATTTTCAATTTGACTTCCACACTTAATTATATGGTTGTTGTCTTACTGTTTGAAAACTCGATTGTACCATGCTTTGCATGGACTGATTTCCGAATAAACGACTTTTGTTTTTCTTCCTTTCTTTCCTAATATTTCGTGCGAATCATGACTTTTTGTTATCATTTTGCAGTCCACCTTATTTATAAGAGAATCTAGGTTACAATAGCCCATCTATGTACCGTAATTTTTATTTTATGAAGTATGCACAGCGATCACACAATGTTTATCAGAGAATTCGAGCTGTAATAGGCTATCTTTGCACTATAATTTTTATTTAAGATGTTCTTCGAGCTAATATTTCCCTTTTCGTGCTTAGCATAAAATTATGAATCACAATTCGAAGTTTCAGTGTGACTTTTAAGGTTGCGGTCTTACCGATCACAATCAGAAGTTCCATTGCGACTTCCACATTTAACTTTAAGGCTGTAATTTTCATCGTGATTTCCACCCGTAATTTTAAGGTTGTAGTCACTAATCACAATAAGAAGTGTCACTTGACTTCCACATTTTAATTTTAACGCCGTAATTTTATTTATTGAAAACCCGATGTACCATGCTTTGTATGTGAATGAAATCAGAATAAACAATTTTTCTTTCTTTTAGACGTAGTGGCTTAAAAATTCTCTCCTTAGATAATGTTATATGGGGTTCAAATTATGCTTTAGCAAATTTTGAGCTGCCTCAACAGTTACAGTTATCAAGACAATTTTACAATTCATCCATACACATTAAACAGTTTAACCAATGAGTGTTTATTAGGTAGAAAAAAAATAGCAGTAAAGGAGTTGTCAAGAACAGGCTAAAAATGATAGGAGATATATATAAAAATACCTACAAATTTCTGTAGATGGCATGGCTTTCTTAAATCTTTAAACATTAAGTCCAGCCTTTAAAGTTTTTTTTAATGCAAAAACTTTCCATGAGTTTACCACGAAATTAAAAAACTAAAAGAAAATGAACCAAGTGGCAGGATATTCAAGTTTGTTCAACAGGGAGCAGCACGGTCGCAGTGTTTACCGCAGGTGACGTGTTTCTATTCATTAATTGTCGTACAATGAATTGAACTAACAAAATCTGAATGTACTACATAACAGGAACATTACTCACTGGAATATGATTTACGATAAATATTTAAAAATTAATTTTTAAGAGATCAATATAATTTTCTAAATAACAGAATTGGCAAGTTTCGTAATTTATATTGTTCGTGTACATCGCAATGAACTTAAAAACATTTCGCATAAATAAAATATTTAAATAAAACTGATTTTCCATACGGTTTTTCTTATTTTCCGTATACGTTTCAATACTGAAAAAGTACATGGTATTTTCGTTCCATATTGTACGTCCGGCATCTATAAACGTTGGTTTTTTTGTACTGCCGAAGAATTGTACGTGTTTGCGTTCAGTGTCAGACCGGTGGCAGTTGATAGAACTTGCATGTTAGCAGTGAAGTACAAAGTGAGTATTTCTCTGTTGGGATTTTTATTACAAATATAACTATAGTATTTAATTTTCGCAGTGCAGTTGAAATTATCTGACTCGTTGACGCATTATAAGCATTGACATGTTAGATTTGCTTGTTTGAAAGATATATTTCTTGCTTTTAAGAGAAGTTCACTAAAATTTTCTAGGTTATGCTTCATAACATTGTTTTTCAGTTGTATCCCTGCTGTAAATTTTTATTGAATGAACAATTTTATATAAGAGCTCAAAACCAACAGTGGAAACTAGTGTCTCAGTTTTAATATTTACAGCTTAGACACTTTCATGTTAAGATACTCATGTTTAATTGAAAATCTATTTAAGGCCTTTAAAGACAAGTAAATCTGATTTAAATTAAGCTAGTTTTCAAAATTGAGTGTGTTATACTGTAAGTTTGCAAGACTGAAACAAAGTGTAAGGTTTTATGGTTTAATAAACAAATTTGGTCACATGTATTTATGAATTTTGAAACAAACAGTACAATAAGTTCATTTGGTAAAATTAGTACCCAGCCATGCAATTTTCAGATTATTAAAGTTGAATTTGAACTTGATATAAAAGTCAACATCTATCAAAGCCTTTGTTATGTCCAGTAAATTCTTTTTAACAATCATGCATGGCATAAACATTTGGGTCCTTTTGCCCTCTTGACTGGAGGCTAGTCTTGTCAGTAAATTTCTCAGAGTATTAGGTTGCCTGTGTTATATGTAGTTTTCAACCAAGAGAAAGTGTCAGTTTGTAATCCAGTTTGTTGGAAAAAGGTATCTTGATGCTTGGAAAGTCAACACAACCTATGAAAGTTCACCAATGCTTGCAGAAGCCTCATAGCCCTATGTTCTTGTGCAGGGTGTCATTTTAGAAATCAGTGGCAGAATGTTGGCCTCGGGCTCATTTTTCAAAAGAATTCACCTCACATTTATGATTCAAGTTCATTGCAATATTTCAAGAGTTTGGTTTGAAGTAAGAATTTGACAAAAAAGAAAATTTTCATCTAGAAGAAGCTCTTAAAATGACAGTACACCACACCTCAAGAACAGCTTCAATTGCTTAGTGAATCATTTGATGGTTTATGGACTCATTTCTTTATAAATTATTATTCTAGGAAACCATTATTTGGACTAAAATTACACTCTGTTCTTGTGGAATTAAAGTGCTGCCACATTTTTTATATTATACATGTATACCCTGAGGTCTCAAGATATTAATTTTATATGGGTAAAAATCATTATACAGTAACCTTAAATTAAAATGAAGTCATGCATTTTCTGCAATAATAAAAAATTTGACATAATTTTTAGTAGAATAAACTTTTGACTACAGTAGATATTACTGGCCATAATTTGGCTTCGATGGGAAAGTATGTATAGTATTATAAAATTGACTTAACAATTGTATCACTTTAGCCAGTCCTACTTCTACTTTGTAGATTTTCTTCTACTTGGAGAAGAAGTAAAGTAACATCCATAATAGTCAAAATATTGCTGTTCTATTCTGAAATTGTGATAAATTCACATTAGCTCATGACTTCAGTTTTTCTTATTGATGAATATTATTATTGTCTTATACTCAAAAATGGAATCCATTTTTTATTTACCCATAGTACCAAAAATTCAAACCCAAATAAATTACTTAAATTAGCTATACATCAAATTGTTTGTGATTATGAAGACTTCAGTCTTAATATAGTCAACTTTTTGCTTGATGCTTTTCTTGCCTAGGGTACCTCAGTTATGAATAAAACATTCAAAATTTTTATCTTTTGTGCCCTCTATATTTCTTTCATTTATATATAGCATTTCTTTGTTATTTTCCTCTTCATTCTTGATTTAATGTTTCTATGTATAAAGGTTCCTGCATGAGAACTCATAATTCTCTATTTGCTTCTATATGTAGTAAGTTATTAAATGTTTTCTTCTCTTTACTCTCTTTTGATCACATTTCATGTAGATAGGGAGTTTTAAACTAACTAGTCATTTAATATTTTTCTTACTTTCAGATACACAACATGATTAGAATATCATCATATTTGACTCTCCTGGGTTTTGTGCTGCTGTCAGCGTATTGCTCAGCCACAACCACAGAAGGTGCAGCAGCAGGGGCCCCTGATAGAGCACGCCTGCTGGCCAGCAAGAGAGTGCACAACCTTTACCTAGTTGAGGGTTCTGATATCGTGGTGCAATACTCTCTCTACAACATCGGCACTGCCCCTGCTCTCAATGTTCAGCTCACTGACCCAAGTTTTAAGTGAGTGTGGCAAATTGTCTTCAGATTATGGAACTTTGGTTGATGTAATCTGAAGAAAATCATATCTTCTTCATATTTTTGGTAATTTTTTTTTTTTTTTCCAAGCCTCAATAGCATGGAGGTCACAGAATGCTTTGTAAATACTACCACCTGTGGGGCATGGGATAGGCAATAAGATTAGGATTGGTTTGTCTATTGCATGCATAGAGACCAGCATCTCCAAGGGGGACCTGTTAGGTTACCTCAGTTAACGATAGGCCATTAAGACTTCTCTCTTTTATGCCCACTTTGCTTCTTTCAGTTGTCACACCTGTTTTACTGTTAATCTTTTTTTTTTGGTCTCCATTTGTAACTTGCTGTTTCCTTGTGCATGGGATCCTGTGTGGGAACAGAGCACACTTTATACATTAATACTCATGAATTGTGCATAAATATAGCCATACTAAATAGTCTCTCCTCTGTGTGTTCCTGAGGTCACATTCTATTTGGCTAGGGAGCTCAAACTAACTTATAATAATAATCAGAAACTGAACATGATAGGCAGTGCAATGCATGTTAACCAGTTGTTTACTGTTAAAAATAATGAAGTTAGTGAGTACAAATGATTACCATTGGCTTTATAAAATGAGAAAGAAATGAAACCAAGTATAAATGCCCATTGATTTGAGTAACTGTGTCATTTTATTCTGTGTGAGCACTTTTGAGTAGTTAAGATTATTGAGATAATGTTATCCGGCAAATCTTAAAATCCTTTAAAAATGTAAAGCCTTGCCATAGCTTGCACAATGCAATGCTTGTGCAGATGATAATTTCTAACAAAAGAATGACCAATGGTACACTATTTCATAAGGCTGCTTCTAAGCAAGGTTATAATTTGAGTGCAATACATAAATTTTTCATCATTAAATTAAAAAAAACAAATCCTTGGAAATTTGGAGCAAAAGTTAATGGCATACTTTTTTGTCTTCAATTACTTACCAACTTCTCTCACTTTCATTCATTAGGCACAAAAGTGAGTTTTTTTGCCTGGGCAATCACCTTGTTCTTAAGCTTATTAAATGCTATTGCCTACCTGTCAGACAGAAGGTGTAGAATTTGGACAGATTTATCAATAATTTTCTCCTCTCAATTCACTACTATACTTGAGAAATGGCTATCAATTACTTAACAAGTAACATTTGTTTGATTTCACTTGTATATAATTGCAACTATAATACTTTAACCCTTAATCATTGTAGGTATTTTTGTGGCAAGACTCCATTTAGCTACATCTGAAAAAGTGGCTGTGGCCTGATGAATACACACGTGCAATAGAGCTGCATTTAGCTTGTCATGAGAAACTAGCGGCACCCTTGTGAAGGTGGACATCAAAATCCTTGAAATGGTAAAGAGTTGGGCACCACGTGCGTCTATGGAGCCAGTTGATGTGAGCAGTATGGACGCAGAGCTCTGTTTTAACACCTCTCTTGCCCGTCTTTGCTCTCAATTATGAAAATGAATTTTTGGTGCTTGAAACCAATCAATGTTATAGTTCCAATTTTCTCCCAAGATCTTACTCAGCTCATGCAACTCAAACTTTGTCATGTGCGAGACATTTAGAAAATCCTGACATTTAGAGTCCTACATGACTTTCTAAATTGTTCCTCGCAATCTGAGGTCATAATTTGAGTTGTATAGGATAGCATATGCCATATCTTAATGCTTTGACTGAGATTCTCCACGCAGGAAATACTTCGTGTTGACAAACATTTCTGCTGTGAGTTCAAAATTGAAGGATTTTACTGTCACAAATTTGGTTATCCTATTTATTTTTTCCCTTATGTTAACTAGCATATTCGAGTAATGAACACAAATTTTATGAAAATTTGAAAATTTGTATTCATATGTTAGTTTTTTCGTTACTTTAGGTTAGATGATCTCGCGTGTACCATATATGGCGCACGTTGCAGTCAAAGTGTTAGTGTCTTTTTAGATCACTCTTCATCATCTTGATTCGAGTCAAGCGAGATATGATGTACCTTACCTCGATTAGTGTTTCTAAATTGCTTCCCACAATTTTGTCATATTTTGAGTTAAGTAACACTTCATATCTGTATTAAAAATGCTAAATTGATTCTCGCAACCTTATGGGTCATAATTAGGGGAATTCGTTGTGAGCTGCCGCATTTTAGCATCTCTAAATTCTCACTACTCGCAGTCTTTGGTTATAATTTGAGTTATGTAACGTGACATATAACTACAGTATCTTGAGTGCCAAAACGTTTTGCTCAATCTTGGTTTGCAATTCATGTTATTCATCATAACATGTTTCCTTTTGTGATGTGCAATTCATCATAACATGTTTCCTTTTGCTATGTGCAATTGATCATAACATGATTCATTTTGTGGTGTGCAGCTCGGAGAGCTTCGAAATAGCCGCTGGCCAGCTCCAGGTGAAGTTTGACCGCATCCCCCCGAGCGCGAACGTGTCCCACGTTGTGGTGGTGCGACCGAAGCAGTTCGGCTACTACAACTTCACCGCTGCTGAGGTGTCCTACCTCCCGTCGGAGGACTCCAAGGACGTCCAGATTGGCTACACCTCTGAGCCTGGCGAAGGGGGCATCATCCCCAAAAGGGATTTCGACCGCAAGTTCTCGCCTCACTACTTCGACTGGGTTATCTTTGCCCTCATGCTCGTGCCTGTTCTTGTGGTCCCCTTCCTCATGTGGCGCAAGATCAGCACTAAGTATGCCATCTCCGGCAAGACTTCCAAGGGGAACAAGAAAAATTAAGGCACTCGAGTGGAGCAAGCAAGAACTGGGCACTCGAGTGGAGCAAGCAAGAACTGGGGCACTAGAGTGGAGCAAGCAAGAACTGGGGCACTAGAGTGGAGCAAGCAAAAACTGGGGCACTTGAGTGGAGCAAGCAAGAACTGGGGCACTAGAGTGGAGCAAGAACTGGAGTTTGGAGTTCGTGGAGGGAAGTTGGGAGCAAGAAGGCCTAAGAAGCCTCGGGGCACTAATGCGGCCTGGAATTCCGCGGAGGGAAGTATGAAGAAACTGGGCGCGATTTTGTTTCTATGTTCATTACCATTTTCTTCATTCCCCGGCGCTGAATGATGCAGTCTTTGTGCTGTTCCTTCTTGTACCGTAATGGTTCATGAAATTATTTCATTATGTGTAGTTAGTTTTTGTTTTCGCCATTTCTCTGTTTCGTCATCTTTAATTTTCACTCTTCTGGGACGAGTTTCGTGAAGGTTTAGCTTTTCACAAGTTGTGAAGTGACTACGTGCGCGAATGATTCTCTTGAAGTCGAGCGTTTCCCCGTGGGTATTTTATATTTAAAAGCGCTCAAGCTCATTCAAGCATGCTCGTATTTTCAAGCTACAGCTCTTCGTCCATAGAAATTTTATTGGCGCTGTTATTTTGTCAATCTATTGCTCATGAAACTTTCCTTTAAACTTTCGTTCTATTGATGAGTTTTGCTGTTCATGAAGGAAGTTGGAACGAGCATCTGAGGAAACGGTCTCGTCTGTTAACTGTTCAGTGAGTCAACGTTACGCCAAATTGTTCACTTAAAAACGCCCGTTGTCACCCTTTGCAGGCTGAATTCTTTTGCCGTTAAGGCTGTATTTTGCTTTGTACGGAAAACTAGTTGCAATCTTATGTATGTATGCAATAAGGCTGCATTTAGCTTCTCGCAAGCAACTAGCAGTATCCTTCTGGAACTTTAACATCCTGGGAAGGGTGGCCTGNAGGATAATACATTTCGTACCTGGAGCGTTTTATTGTAGCGGTTCTTACCCAGATTTTGTAGTCTACTTGGCCCCCTCAGGAGTGCATATGGTAGGCTAAAGGATCCCATTTGTTTATCGTACCCTTAGAGGGGAGGGAGGGGCACTATTAGGTCACCTCAGCTGTATAATAGATAGGCTTTTAGGACTGATTCCTTTCGTAAACTACTTTAATTTCTTCAATTTTTTATACCTTCGCTATCACTTATTAGCCTTTTTTCATCGGGTTCCTAATTTTTGTTGCTATGCGCAGGAGATATCTGTGGGAACACACTGTGTGCGTAGATTCCCCGTTTTCGATATTCCGTATTAAATGATATCGTCTCTTTCGTCGCCGTATAATCGTAGTCACAAACGTGCTGCAAGCTATGCCACTACTACTAGTCGTCTAAGCTCGACTGGGCAATGCCACTCGTTTAGAAATGTGACCGCTCAAACTCGACTCTTGAGCGCGAGTAATGTACTCGTTAGAAGGTCCTGGGTTCTATTTCCTGACGGAGTGTTTTCTTAGATTTGTATTTTAAAGGTTTTCTGACCTCCATTGAGGTCGTAGTGAGAGTTAAGAAGACCGTGAAAGATCGAAAACGTGGCTTCCAGAGTAATATTTTCCATTAGAAATGTCTGTGGTTTTATTGCGTATTGATGACTGAAGCTATATAGGGCCAATACTTAAATTTGATGAGTAACTAAATAAATGAATAAAGGATAGCTGCACGGGATCATTAATTATAATTTTTTTGTATGTGACCGCAATAAATAATAATTTAACATGGTTTGCTCGCGACAAATCTACGCTATGCAACGTCTGACTCTTGAGAAATATGTTCTATTAACCCATTAACGTATTACCTCGAAAAGGCCGGTGTTGCATTCACACGGTCGGTGTTACCGGCAGTGACCGTGTGAATGCTACATCCACGTTCACGAGATATCTCGGGATAATACGTTAAGGGGTTAACAAGCTGCTGCAGAATTTTCTGAATAAACTTACATGGTACGTTTTGCTAAAATAAGCACTTCACTCCTTAGAGGCATGTCCGGAAAGGCCTAGGTAATCCCCCCCGTAATAAGCTATGGAGCTTTGGAAGAGCGTATCGGCAGAAAAATAAAAAATTGCATAAGTTAATTATTGTAAATGAGCAATACAATGTTTAAAGTTAGATTATGTATTCACAGTAGGTGTTCAAAATTTTGCCCGTCTCTTGTGCCGTTTGTGTGGAAGCTTCGTCACAATAACTGAAATTCCTGGGTGTTTTCGTACGAGTTTGGCATCTAAAAAGTGATGAAACTGAAAAATTCTTTACAACGGTTTAGTCTGGCATCTATACTGAACGTTTTGTATAGCCAGTTAGGTCATATTGTAACTCCAATATGAATATTTTAGATAAACACTTTCGTCTTAATATGTATGGTATGACAACATGATTGATAACACACGTTGCTTTTGTATACGTCAGAACTGGAATTCCGAACTTGCGGGGCACTGTTTATGCCGGTTCCTATCTTCGATTGCGACTGATATAATAACTAAGTGATCCCGGCCGAAACTAGTCAGGTGCGAGGATCGAGACTCGAAGG